>JAZHEH010000976.1:0-200997 GCA_036589455.1 Ateles fusciceps | reverse complement strand
CACCACTGCACTCCAGCCTGGGAGAGTAGACTCTGTCTCAAAAAAAAAAAAAAAAATCTAAGTAGCAATACGTAACGTAACCAAGTACACAAAACATTACCAGTAGGGTCACACAACATTGCTCCTCATTACTACTGGTATGTTCTATTATCTAGACCTTGACTATACTTTTTACCTCCCATCCTAAGCCTCTAGCAAGTGGCCTAGGCAGATTTTTAATTGGATAGTCAGATGCTAATGGATGTACACCTGGAACAAAGATGACACTATAACAAAATTCCTGTTGTTGGTGGACCCACCTGAAGATAGCAAATATCAGCAACAATATACCAAATATCAGCAACAATGCCTTTCTGTATCTCAAAGTGCCTTCTTGTTGGCATGAGGGATAAAATATCTGGTGAGACAGTGTCTTTTAGTTCTGTCTCAAATGAAACTTCCCAGCTTCCCTCCAAAAGCATGGACTACCTAAAGAATAAGTTTCATACTTCCTTCAATTCCAATGGAGAATTCCAGTAGATCCGAAAAAAATAAAAAGTCAGAAACTTTACTATATCAGTTAGGATTGTGTTCAGCTACATGTAACAAAACCCAAATCCAGTGACTTAAACAAGAAATTAGTTTTCTTTTTTCTCATGAAGCCAGTAGTCCGATGGCATGCAGTTCAGGGAAGATACAGTAGCTCCACAATATTTCATTTTGCAAGATGACAGCTACAACTCTACACATTACATGTGCATTCCACGCAGTATGAAGAAAAGGCTGGATGAAGAAAGCCAGCAAGATTTGTCTCTTTGTCAGGAAAATAATCACGTTCCCTAAAGCCCCGCCTAGTGGATTTCCACGTACATCTCATTGGCCAGAACTGCATCACATGATTGCCTTTGCTGCGCAGGCACTCAAGAAATTAACTGGGCATATCACATCCCCATGTAGTCGGGTTTTTTTCTTTTTAGTATAGAAGAAATCAAGAAAAAATATTGGATAAGTAATGAGCAGTGTTTATAACTGATACAGAGAGCCAAAGGAATTGAAACTGTAAAAATGTATACATGGTTTATCACCCTTTTTAGGCTGCACTTTCCCTAAAGTCGGGGACTACATCTTTATTTCTGCATTCTACACAGCAGGTAGAGAACATTTATTCGATAATATTCTCTATGTACCAGAAAACTGCGTAATCACACACACACACATATATACATATAATTTCATCTAAAGTCTTCCTTACAACCCTAGAATTAAGTACTATATTCTTCTTATTTAATAGATGATGAAACTGAGGCTCAGAAAGTTAAGATGACTTGTACAAGATCATACATCCAGCAAGTGGTCTGGGTAGTATTTGAATTGGACAGTCAGATGCTAAAGGCGGTATTCTTTCACCACACCAAAGTGCCTGACATAATGTTGGCACTTAATAAATCACAGTGGTCACACCAAACTTCCTTTCTGCTATGATCAGCTACTTCAAAGAATCATATGCCTTCAAATCTGGGGCCACCCTTCACATGCCCTCTTGTGGCCACATACACACTGCTCTCCTGCCTACCTTTCTGCCTCTCTTAGGGATTTCTCTCCAAAGCAGTATAGGCTTTTGCAGCTTAATAAAGGGAATCTCTGGTTTGCAGACATCCTTATTGCTATGGTAAAATATATTGTTTCAAGGACAACAGGCAAAAGCCACTCTTTGACGCAAACAGAAAAGATAATTTTTCATAGAGGTATGACCAAGGTTGACTGTGATGGCTCCTTGGAATAGTGTCCCAGTCATATCAGCCTTCTGCTACCTCCAAGCCTGGCAGTCAGGACACATGTCTTAGCCCATGTTTTGTTATTAACGTGTTACACGACCTTTGACAAGTCACTGCCCAGTTCTCAATCTAGTTTTTAACATCTGTAGAAGAGGTTTAGATAAATAAGTTTGCTTTGAAAGATGAGCTAACATTTGTACATGTATGACCTAGAATTAAGAGGATGATGGTCAGAGTCATGCACATGGACAGATAACATGCAAGCATGTATGTGCATATATGCAAAAACACACATATACACAGTTTTGACTAAGTTCTATCACTTGTATAAGCACCAGACATTTACAGAACACATTTTCAAGAAGACCAAATTTAGTGCTTTCTCTCTGCTTGCCAAGACTAAGCCACGTGATCCTTTTTCTTGTAATCTACATCCACTCACAAGAAGAATGTTGTTTTCATGATGTCACCCAAATTATATTTGTTAAAGTGAGTGAGACTGGACGCTGAGCCTGCTTAATTGCATTATTTCAGCATATTAAGTTATTTTGGGTGCTCAAGTCTGACTATGATGTGAAGAAATTCTGCCAGTGTTTGGGTCTTATCCGCCAACCCTCAGGGTGGTCTTAGAGTTTGCTGAGCAATGGGATAGATTTATTTTTAATGTTCACATTTTTCTTATTGAGCTTTCAAGCCTATTTTCTCCCATCGATCTCACTCCTAGCAAAGGTTCCAAGACATATCTAGGCCTGGGTCTTTATGCAATGGGTTAATACAATGAATCCAGGGAACAGTCCCCAGCCTTCCAGGCTCCCAGCTCCTCTAGCAACTCTCTCATTTTGTTTCTCACCATTCAAAGGACAAGTGAAAATACAAATACTTTAGTGCCATACATGGACTTTACTTTTCACTGTGTAGGTGGTTTCATGTACCTTCCATGTAGAGGAGCAGCAGGTACAGTGGTAAGGACAATCAGTGGGACTTAGAAGGCCTGGCTTCTGTTCCAAATTCTGCCCCTCATCTGTGTGACCTGGGGAAGCTCTTGCTACCCCTTTGAACTTTTAAAACTTCATTAATAAAATGACAAGGTTGAACTAGTAATCGCTGAGGACCCTTTTGGTCCTAAGTAATCTTGGTTTGCCCACACAAACATATTCATGTCAGAATGCACTCTCCCAGAACTTGGGGCTGTAAGTCTAACTAACATCATCTTCAGTACCTGAGGATCATACAACTCCTGGGGAAACCATTTACACTGTGGGGGAATACCACTCACTCACCTGAGGCCGTAAAATTATCTGGCACCATGTTTAAGATAATCTGACAAAAGCTTTTAGCATGATGCCAAATGTGGCATATATCTTGAGCCATACATGCTGGTTGAAAACCTGTTTCCCCACTAACCCTTGCTACAGGAGCCCCTCCAAAATGACAGATTCCATCTTCATTGAGAAGGCATAGATTATTAGCTATCTCTTCTTGATCTCATTCCCCAAAACTTGGGGGTCCCTGGAGCGTGGCATCTCTATCCAAAAGAAGGAGAGCTTGCATTATGTAAAAGAAACAATTTGGTTCAATTTGGTTAAAGGTAGAGCATCTGAAAGGAGCATATTGGCCTGAATAAGATCAGCAGCCATTTTGTGCTCCCCTGATTAGCATCTTGAGCAGCACAAAAGCCCTTCTTCTAGGGGAAGAAGAAAGTAGCAGAAAGGTATGATTAGGGTGCTTTAAACTAATTGGAAGATTTTGCAAGTTTCCCCGGGCCAAACCAAAAGTGTAACATTTATACCCAGCCATGCTACGTATTAGAGGGTCATGAGATATTTCCTCAAGGGTGTCATTAGTGGGGTGAGGGGGGGAGGTTATACTCCTCCCAGGGGAATGAGCTGAAGAAATTCTATGGAAATATCAAATATACTATAGGAGACCAGGACCTGTGTACATCTATAACTATTCACAATAAGCTCCAGAGAACTAAAACTCCTCTTCCACTACATGCTCTGTATGCATGGACTCTGGCCTTGCTGACCCAACTAACTGGCCCCTCCAGCCACTTTTCATACCCTTGAACATTTTCCTCACGGGACTCAGCTTCCCAGTATGAGTGACCTTGAATGCCATCATATATTTCAAACTGTTTTGTGAAGCCCTAAGGTTCAAGTTCAAATGGCGTGGCTTGAGCACGTAGCTGAAGGGCTACCTCAGGGATGAGAAAGGCAAGGAGAGGCCAATTGGGCAGAGATGCCAACTCCGTAACACACTTCAATGGAGCATTTCTGCTTCTATCTGTTTTATATATTAGGCTTCCATGAAATATTCCATTTGAAAACAAAATTAATCAAATGCTAAAAAAATAGTTGGAAAGCCACTAGCTTGCATGGTTGCTAAATTCCCTACAAGCACTAATGTACTTTGTGTCTATAAAGAAAGAGTCAGCAATTGAGAACAGTTATTTTTTTCTTGGGAGACTGATATTCTGCTGAAAAGAAAAGGCACTGAAAACTCCATTAAGTAGCAAACAACCATCTTTCACTGGGCTATATAAAAAGATCACTGGTTGAGCTTTGCCTTCTAGTTGGAGCATGAGGTGAATAAAATCTTTTGTGCTTTAATTACTTTCCTGTAGCTGAGACTCCAACTAAAAGAAAACTGATTTAGCTTAAAAGGAGCTTACAGGGGACCCTAGGTTTCAATTGGGAGCTCTGTTCAAGAAAGCTAAACAGTGGCAAGTGTCATCCTTATCTAAACCTTTCATAACAATTAGCTAATGTATCTACATTTATCTAGTTTAAGATTTTATGAAAATATTAGATATTTATTTTAAGAGGGAGAAATTATACATTTTAGCACCATCTGCTGGTATTAAATCCCTCTGGAAACCAAACACCAACTACCTACCTTACTTGTAACCTGGACATCTTCTAGCACTAATTATAAAGATGACTTACCTACTTCAGTCATCTGATCACTTGAATGATTTAATTGTAAAAAGAAAGTTGTCATCAAAGGAGGATTCTTTTTGTTTTGTTTTAATTTTGATTTTGGTTTTTCATTTCAATAGTTTTGGGGAACAGGTGGTGTTTGGTTGCATGGAAAAGTTCTTTAGTGATGATTTCTGAGATTTTGGTTCACCCACCATCCAAGCAGGGCACATGGTACCCAATGTATAGTCTTTTATCTCTCACCCCCCTCCCAGCCTTCCCCCTAGTCTCCAAAGTTCATTATGTCATTCTTATGCCTTTGCGTTCTCATAGCTTAGCTCTACTTGTAAGTGAGAACATATGATGTTTTGTTTTTCATTTCTAAGTTACTTTATTTACCCATAACTTGTTGGTTTTTTTTTTTAATTCTTGAAGTTGGTTTTTGTCTTTCTCTGGTGCCTCCTTGAGTAGCTTAATAATCAACTTTCTGAATTCTGTATCTGGCAATTCAGAGATTTCTTCTTGGTTTGGATCCATTGCTGGTGAGCTAGTGTGATTTTTTCAGGGTGTAAAGAACCTTGTTTTGTCATATTACCAGAGTTACTTTTCTGATTCCTTCTCATTTGGGTAGACTATTTCAGTGGAAAAATCTACAACTCAAGGGTAACTGTTCAGATTCAGATTCTTTTGTCCCATGGAGTGGTTCCTTGATGTGCTGCACTCTCTCTCTTCCCTAGGGATAGGGATTCCTGTAACTGTTACTGCTCTTCTGGGTCTAGCCATCCAGTGGGGCTACCTGGCTCTGATCTGGTGCTGGGGGGGTGTCTGCAAAAGAGTCCTGTGATGTAACACATCTTCAGGTTTCCCCAGCTGTGGATCAAGCACCTGCTGTGGTGGAGGTGGTAGGGGAGTGAAGTAGATTCTGTGAGAGTCCTTGGTTGTAGATATGTTCAGTGTGCTGGCTTTCTCAAATTCTGGTTATGCTAGCAGTGAAGTTATCACATGGACAGACTCAGGACCACTGGTTAGCCAGGATGTTGCAGGCAGTAGAATTAGCTGTTCTTTCTCCTCCCTTGGAGCAGAATTTTTCTGTCATGAGTTGCTGTAATATCCTGAGTTGGTTGGCCTCCAGCCAGGAGGTGGCACTTTCAAGAGAGGACCAGCTGCTATAGTAGAAGAGGGATATAGGCTTGCCCTAAGTTTGCCAGGATAAATATTTGGGTTTATCAGGTAATGGGCAGGGTCATAAAGCTCCCAAAAGTTATGTATTTTGTGATTGGCTACAAGGGCTGATAGAGAAATATCATCAGGTGAGGGCAGAGTTAGATGGGTCTGAGCTCAGATCTTCCTTGGACAGGGCTTACTGTTGCCACTGTGAGGGCTGGGGAAGTGGTTCTCTGACCAATGGGGTTATGTTCCAGAGGGGGTTATGGCTTCCTCTGTCACCAGGGAAGTGGGAAAAACCAATAGCAGGAGGCATCACCCAGCTCCCACATAGTTGGCAAGGCCGGTCTCACTCACCCTGTGCCAGGCTAACAGTGCCAAGTTTATCTCCAGGCAGCCTGGCCATGGGACTCAGACCTAGCCCCAGACTAGAAATTTCCCCACTGAGAAAGCAAGCACAGCTTTCAGGCCATATCCCTCCCCATCTGCCACACTGTGCTCCTTTTCTGCTGCAGTTCCCATTCACCCCTGGATACTGCTCAAGAGATTTTGCATCCAATCAAAACTATTACAAAGTTCAGTTGGAGGCTACTTTCACCCTATGATCCCCTCATAAATTTTGCCAGCTGCCTTCCCTGAGTGCCCCTGTGAGATATAGTCAAGGGTGGCATCCCAGGACTCAAGCTGGAGAATGGGAGTGCCTACAAGTCTCTTCCCATGGCTGCTTCGACTTTTACATTTCACAGTAAATCCATTTCAGCTCTAGGTAAATTTAAATCCTTCTCTTGTAATCTGGGTTTTCAGGTTCCCTGGTGGGGGATGGACGTGTGATCAGAGGCAGGTTTTCCCGCTCTCACACTTTGGGAACTTACAGTTTTTTTCCTGTCTCATGATACTTGCAGCAGTCTGCAGCTTCTTTCAAAGTATTTTTGAATTTATTCAGGTTTCCTGGTTCACACCAATATTGGTTCCTGGAGCAAAGTCCATGATGTGAGTCTCCACACACTGTTCTGTCCATCCATGTGGGATCTGCACATCAGCCCTGTCTTTTATCTGTCATCTTGAACCTCCTCTTCAGAGGAAGATTCTGTAGGAGCCTGGAACAACTGACCTCTCCAATTGGCAAAATCACTACATGCCTAATGGAATTTGAGGATCCCTAGAAATGTATTTCTGTTCCCAATTTGTGCACTGCTAGCCAATCCCAGTATTTTAAATTCCATTGTCGGGGATCATGGCAGATGGGAGGCATGACTAGATAGCAGCTCCAGACAGAGCAGAAATGCGGAGGCTTGCACTGTGATTTTTAGCTCCAGAATGACTGCAAGAACAAATCAGCAATCCCAAGAGGACTCACAGACACTGACCCACACTCTGAAGGAAGTGGACTGCTCCTGCAGGACCCAGGAGACCCCCAAATACTGTGAGTGTCCCAATTGTAGAAGTGGGAAAGGGAGACCCTCCTCTCCTAAACACACACCCCCACTGAAGAAGCTGAAGCTCTGTTGGCGAGAGAAATTTCCATCTTTACCTGGAGCTGAGTCAAGTTAGAGAGCCAAGTGAAATACAGGGGGTAGAGGAAGCAGCAGAAAAGGCCTAGGAACTTGCTGGTTCCCCAAGCAGCCCATTTCTTCCTGGAACCACAGGGATCTATTGGGAGGCTGGCCAAAGGAGCAGGGGGTAAAATTCCCACAGATAGGAGAATGAAACTGGATTCTCATCTCTCACCTTATATAAAAATCAACTTGAGATGGATTAAGGACTTAAACCTAAGACCTGAAACTATAAAAATTCTAGAAGATAACATTGGTAAAACTCTTCTAGACATTGGCTTAGGTAAGGATTTCATTACCAAGAACCCAAAAGCAAATGCAATAAAAACAAAGATAAATAGCTGGGTCCTAATTAAACTAAAGAGCTTTTGCACAGCAAAAGGAACAGTCAGCAGAGTAAACAGACAACCCACAGAATGAGAGAAAATATTCACAAACTATACATCTGACAAAGGACTAATATCCAGAATCCACAACGTACTCAAACAAGTCAATAAGAAAAAAAAAAAAAACAAAGAATCACATCAAAAAGTGGGCTAAGAACATGAATAGACAATTCTCAAAAGAAAATATACAAGGCCAGGCACAGTGGCTCATGCCAGTAATCCCAGAACTTTGCGAGGCTGAGACAGGCAGATCACAAGGTCAAGAGATCGACGACCATCCTGGCCAATGTGGTGAAACCCTGTCTTTACTAAAAATACAAAAATTAGCCAGGCATGGTGGCAGGAAACTGTAGTCCCAGCTACTTGGGAGGCTGAGGCAGGAGAATCACTTGAACCCAGGAGGCAGAGGTTGCAGTGAGCCGAGGTGATGCCACTGCACTCCAGCCTGGGTGACAGAGTGAAACTCCATCTCAAGAAGAAAAAAAAAAGAAGATATACTAATGACCAGGGAAATGTAAATGAAAACCTCAGTGCAATACCCCCTTACTCCTGCAAGAATGGTTATAATCAAAAAGTCAAATAACAGTAGATGTTGGCATGGATGCAGTGACCAGGAAACTGCTACACTGCTGGTGGGAATGTAGACGGGTATAGCCACTAGGGAAAACAGTGTGGAGATTCCTTAAAGGACCAAAAGTAGAACTACCATTTGATCCCACAATCTCACTACTGGGTATCTACCTAAAGGAAAATAAATCATTATTTGAAAAAGATACTTGCACACGCATGTTTATGGCAGCACAATTTACAATTGCAAAATCATGGGACCAACCCAAATGCCCATCAATCTCCAAGTGGATAAAGAAACTGTGATATATATATGTATATATATACAATGGAAAGCTGTGCAGCCATAAAAAGAAATGAATTATGAATTAACAGCATTTTCAGGGACCTGGATGAGATTGGAGACTTATTCTAAGTGAAGTAACTCAGGAATGGAAAACCAAACATTGTATGTCCTCACTGATATGATATAATGGACTTTGGGGCCTTAGAAAGAAGGGTGGGTGGGGGTGAGGGATAAAAGACTACAAATATGGTGCAATGTATACTGCTTGGGTGATATGTGAACCAAATCTCACAAGTCACCACTAAAGAACTTACTCATGTAACCAAATACCACCTGTACCTCAATAACTAGTAGAAAAATATAAATAAGTATAATAATTAAATAAATAAATTCCATTGTCACAACTTTGTTATTTTAGAACTTAATGGCTCTTTGGTCTCCCATAACTCTATATGAAAATGTAACTCCTTCTAGAAAGAGATAGTTCTTAAACTGTTAGCCACTTACACTTGAGGAATTGGTTAGACATTCATTGGTAATCACTTTCAAAAGTACTATGATTAAGACATTCTCTGGATAGTACTAGTGTATACCTATTCTCCTGGCATGGTTATTAATAGTAGTCCATTTACTCTCAACTTGTCCTGATTTGAATGATTAATTATAATTTTCCTTTAGCCACAACATTTGCTATTGCATTATACATTTGGGTTTTCCAAGCCCAACACTCCCAATGTTGATTAGTTCTTTCTAGGCATTATGCCTACAATTCAGAAGGCTCCCACTAAGTGGACAGTACTGCCTGAATGTGGCTTGATGAGGAAACTTTTAGGCAAGCAGGAGTTGATGGATAATACTTAGAACACAGATAACACTTGAGGTATAATATTGATTAAATTGAAAAGTTTCAATACTAGCTAATGATGCCTTATTAACGGTTTTGTTTTGTTTTGTTTTTGTATTTTAAGTTCTGGGGTACATGTGCAGATCCTACAGGATTGTTGCATAGGTACACACATGCCATGGAGGTTTGCAGTCTCCCATTACCCCGTCACCTACAGGCATTTCTCCCAATGTTATCCTTTCAAAACCTCCCCAGCCCCTGCTGTCCCTCCCCTACCCCCCACTCCCAACAGACCCCAGTGTGTGATGTTCCCCCCCCCCTGTGGCCATGTGTTCTCATTGTTCAATACCCACCTATGAGTGAGAACATGTGGTGTTTGGTTTTCTGTTCTTGTGTCAGTTTGCTCACAGTGATGGTTTCCAGATCATCCATGTCCCTTCAAAGGACAAAAACTCGTCCTTTTTTATAACTGCATAGTATTCCTTGGTGTATATGTGCCACATTTTCTTTCTCCAGTCTATTATTGATGGGCATTTGGGTTGGATCCAGGTCTTTGCTATTGTAAACAGTGCCACAATGAACATACGTGTGCATGTGTCTTTGTAACAGAACGATTTATAATCCTTTGAGTATATATCCAGTAATGGGATTGCTGGGTCAAATGGTATTGATTCTAGATCCTTGAGGAATCGCCACACTGTCTTCCACAATGGTTGAACTAATTTACACTCCCACCAACAGTGTAGAAATGTTCCTATTTCTCCACATTCTCTCCAGAGTGTGTTGTCTCCAGACTTTTTAATGATCGCCATTCCAACTGGCATGAGATGGTATCTCAATGTGGGTTTTGTTTGCATTTCTCTCATTACCAGTGATGATGAGTATTTTTTCATATGTTTGTTGGCCTCATAAATGTCCTCTTTTGAAAAGTATCTGTTCATATCTTTTGCCCACTTTTGAATTGGTTTGTTTTTTTCCCTTGTAAATCTGCTTTAGTTCTTTGTAGATTCTGGATATTAGCCCTTTGTCAGATAGTACATGGCAAATATTTTTTCCTGTTGTTGGTCGCTGATTCACTCTGATGATTATTTCTTTTGCTATGCAGAAACTCTTAAGTTTAATTAGATCCCATTTTTCTATTATGGCGTTTGTTGCCATTACTTTTGGTGTTTTAGTCATGAAGTCCTTGCCTATGCCTATGTTCGGAATGGTTTTGCCTAGGTTTTCTTCTAGAGTTTTCATGGTGCTAGGTGTTATGTTTAAATCTTTAATCCAACTGGAGTTAATTTTACTGTAAGTTGTAAGGAAGGGGTCTAGTTTCAGCTTTCTGCACATGGCTAGCCAGTTCTCCCAACACCATTTATTATACAGGGAATCCTTTCCCCATTGCTTGTTTTTGTCAGGTTTGTCAAAGATCATATGGTTATAGATGTGTGGCATTACTTCCGAGGCCTCTGTTCTGTTCCATTGTTCTATATCTCTGTTTTGGTACCAGTACCATGCTGTTTTGATTACTGTAGCCTTGTAGTATAGTTTGAATTCAGGTAGCGTGATGCCTCCAGCTTTGTTCTTTTTGCTTAGAATTGTCTTGGCTATGTGGGCTCTCTTTTGGTTCCATATGAAGTTTCAAGTGGTTTTTTCCAGTTTTGTGAAGAAGGTCAATGCTAGCTTGATGGGGATAGCATTAAATCTATAAATTACTTTGGGCAATATGGCCATTTTCAAGATATTGCTTCTTCCTAACCAGGAGCATGGAATATTTTTCCATCTGCTTGTGTCTTTATTTCTTTGATCAGTGGTTTGTAGTTCTCCTTGAAGAGGTCCTTCACATCCTTTGTTAGTTGTATTCCTAGGTATTTTATTCTCTTTGTAGCAATTGTGAATGGGAGTTCACTCATGATTTGGTTCTCTGTCTGTTATTGGCATATAGGAATGCTTGTGATTTCTGCACATTGCTTTTGTATCCTGAGATTTGGCTGAAGTTGCTTATCAGATTAAGGAGGTTTTGGGCTGAGATGATGGGGTCTTCTAAACATACGATTATGTCATCTGCAAATAGAGAAAATTTGACTTCCTCATATCCTAATTGAATACCCTTTATTTCTTTTTCTTGCCTGATTGCTCTGGCTAGAACTTCCATACTATATTGGATAGAAATGGTGAGAGAGGGCATCCTTGTTGCTCTTGTTGTTGCATTGGTCCTTTTACCATAATGTAATGTCCTTCTTTTGTCTCTTGATCTTTGTTGGTTTAAAGTTCTTTTTTATAGAGACTAGGATTGCAACCCCTGCTTTTCTGGCTCTCCATTTGCTTGGTAAATCTTCTTCCATCTCTTTATTTTGAGATTATGTGTGTCTTTGCACATGACATGTGTCCCCTGAATACAGCACACTGATGGGTCTTGACTTTTTATCCAATTTGCAAGTCTGTGTCTTTTGATTGGGGCATTTAGGCCATTTACATTTAATATTAATATTGTTATGTGTGAATTTGATTCTGTCATTTTGTTACTGGCTGGCTGTTTTGCCCATTAGTAGACGCAGTTTCTTCATTGCATCATTGGTCTTTACCATTTGGTACATTTTTGAAGTGTCTGGTAATGGTTGTTTCTTTCCCTGTTTAGTATTTCTTTCAGAAGCTCTTGTAAGGCAAGTCTGGTGGTGATGAAATCTCTATCAATTTCTTGTCTGTAAAGGATTTTATTTCCCCTTCACTTATGAAACTTAGTTTGGCTTGATATGAAATTCTGGGTTGAAAGTTCTTTTCTTTAAGGATGTTGAATATTGGCCCCCACTCTCTTCTGGCCTGTAGGGTTTCTGCCAAGAGATCTGCTGTGAGTCTGATGGGCTTTCCTTTGTGGGTAACCCGCCCTTTCTCTCTGGCTGCCCTTAGCATTTTGTCCTTCATTTCAACCCTGGTGAATATGACGATTATGTGCCTTGGGGTTGGTCTTCTTGAGGAATATCTTTGTGGTGTTCTCTGTATTTCCTGGATTTGGATGTTGGCCTGCCTTGGTAGGTTGGGGAAGTTCTCCAGGATAATATCCTGAGGAGTGTTTTCCAGCTTGTATTCATTCTCCCCATCACATTCAGGTATACCAATTAAGCAGAGATTAGGTCTTTTCACATAATCTCATATTTCTTGGAGCCTTTGTTCATTTCTTTTCACTCTTTTTTCTCTAATCTTGACTTCTCATTTTATTTTATTTAGTTCATCTTCAATCTCTTATATCCTTTCTTCTGCTTGATCAATTCAGCTATTGAAACTTGAGTGTGCTTCATGAAGTTCTTGTGCTGTGTTTTTCAGCTCCATCAAGTCATTTATGTTCTTCTCTAAGCTGGTTACTCTAGTTGGCATTTCATCTAACCTTTATTCGAGGTTTTTAGTTTCTTTGCATTGGATTAGAACATGTTCCTTTAGTTCAGAAAAGTTTGTTATTACCCACCTTCTGAAGCCTGCTTCTGTCAATTTGTCAAACTCATTCTCCATCCTGTTTGTTCCCTTGCTGGTGAGGAGTTGTGATCCCTTGAAGGAGAGACATTCTTGTCTCTGATGATTTCATCCTTTTTGCACTGGTTTCTTCCCATCTTCATGGATTTATCTACCTTTGATCTTTGAGGTTGGTGATTTAGGATGGGGTCTCTGAATGGACATCCTTTCTGTTGATATTGAAGCTATTTCTTTTGTTTTTTAGTTTTCCTTCTAACAGTCAGGTCCCTCTACTGTAGGACTGCTGGAGGTCCACTCTAGACCTTGCTTGCCTGGAAATCACCTGTGGGGGTTGCAGATCAGCAAGTATTGCTACCTGATCTTTCCTCTAGTAGCTTCATCCCAGAAGGGTATCTGCCAGGTGAAAGCCAGAGCTCTCCTGTATGAGGCATCTTTTTTGGTTATACCAAGGTAAGCAAGCCGCTTGAGGAGGCAGTCTGTCCCTTGTCTGCCTGCAGAGGTGCTGCTAGTCTGTCACAGACTCAGTCCAGCTGATGTGTAAGCTTCCTCTGGCTTTTGTTTACACAGTTAGGTTTAGACCCGCCTCAGCAATGGTAGACACCCTTCCCCCTACTGAGCTTGATCTTCCTGGGTTGAGCTCTAACTGATGTGCTGGCTGCAAAACTCTCAATTAAGAGGTCTTCAGTTTGCTGGTTTTTGGGGGGTGGGACTCACCCAGCCATATCACCTGTCTCCCCTGCTTTCAGCTCCCCCTCTTTCTGAGGAGTGGGTAGCTCTGTCCTGCAGGCACTCTCAGTGCTAGTCAAAACATTCACCCAGATCTGTGCCGACAATCCAAGGCATCTGCCAGAGCTGCTGCTCAGTTCTATGTTGGTAACTTGGTGGAGCTTTTCAGCCCAGTGGGGATCTCCTGGTCTGTGGGTTGCAGAGGGCATGGGAGAAGCACAGTATCTGAACCAGAGTGCCAGGGAGGGGGGGAATTCCCTGATCCTCTGGTCAGTTGCACTTGTTGGGTGAGGTAGTGTCCCCACCCTGCCACAGTCTGCCCTCCTTGGGCTACACCCACTGTCCAACCAGTTCCATTGAAATGAACCTGGTATCTTGACTGGAAATGCGGAGATCATTCACCTTCTGCATTTCTCTTGCTGGTAACTGGACTCCAGAGCTGTCCCTATTCAGCCATCTTGGTGGGTGGATCACCTGTAATCCCAGCTATTTGGGAGGCTGAGGCAGGAGAATCGCTTGAACCCGGGAGGCGGAGGTTGTGGTGAGCTGAGATCATGCCATTGCATTCCAGCCTGGGCAACAAGAGCGAAACTTTGTCATTTCTAAGCTTCCAGGAGTCCTTGCATCTAGCTGTGGATCTCCAGTACCAGGTCACAAGGCCACAGAGGCTGGGCCTCTGGGAGCAGAGGACACAGAACAGTGAAGACAAAACCCAGAACTCCAGCTGCAGCAAGAGAGCTACTAACGGTTTTATAAGTTTAAAGGCTACAGTGAAGAATGAACTTTTTTAAAAACTACATACATATCTTAAGTGTCAGCACCTGTAACACACCACCTCACTTATTTGTTTACATGAGTGACTCTGCTAGACTTTGATATCTGCTTAGCAAGTCACATCATCAAGGTAAAAGCAGTAGAGTAACATTTTAAAAAGTCACTCAATAGGCTTTCCCTTCTCAGTCATTTGTATTGTCAGCCCAAACCAGGGTTTCTCCACCTCAGCATTCTTGACATTGTGAGGGGCTGTCCTGTGCCTTGTAGGATGTTGAGCAGTATCCGTGGCCCCTATGCACACGATGCCAATAGCATCATCCCCCAGTTATGACAATAAAAATGTCTCCAGATATATTCAAATGTTCCTTGGCAGAAAAAAATCAACCCTTATTGAGTAGTTAGGACTAAAGAGAAGACAAGGAAAGTAGGCCTGAGAGCAGCTTCACAGGGCTTTGCATGCTCTTCTCTTGCAGGATGTAGATAAAGCAGAAGAGGGTTCCTAAGCCAACCAGTGAGAAAGAGGACATTGATGAGCTAAAGTAGAGGGACCTCCTCACTAGAGGATGGCCTAGCAACATCTATGGTCCTCAGAAGCAAGTGAATATACAGTGCCCAAAAGACCAGGTAGTCTGGCATAATGTCAATTACAGTAATTGCTGAAAAAATTACCACATGGCTATGAGGGCTCAGACAAAGTTAAGCTCTGTAATGTTAAAAAAAAAAAAAAAAAAGTTATATTTTTGTGCTGCTTTGTGACTATTCCATTCCTATTGCTCCATATTCTTAGAAATTTCAAAAAAATGATGAGTGGTTTTCTTAGTATTCATTTGCTTAGATTTCAGAACCTCCAAAGTAGTTGCCCTGTATATTTTTTGTACAGAGGAATAACTGCTTTCAGCTCTATGTGAATCTCCTCTGCTTTTACCCTGTTTCAGATGAATAAGAAACATGTCCCACCACATCACAATTCTATATGTTTACTTAGGCTCGATGCTCCAGAATCTCTATAGATGATGCCCCTGTGATTTTGCTTTCTTGTTGGGAGATTTTTCTCTCCACTTTTTTCCTCTCCTACCTAATTTCCCTGCTCTTTGGAGCACATGGCTGTGTAAAAGTTAATTTGCCTTTCATTGCTCAAAATTGTCTCTTACAGATCCTAGCAGTTTTTAATCAGCTTTAGAACTTGATTTCTGCCACAAACTTCTTATAAGAAGCCATGCCTTTCTTCTTCAAAACTCCAAACTTCTTACAGAAGCCATGCTATTTCTTTTTCTTCATTTTATTTATACAATGAACTACAAATACATGCTTAAATATGCACAGAACACTGACGACAAGATAGGAACTTTGTAACATCCCTTTGGGAGCTCAGACTTGAGCTGAACAACCTTTCTACCTGCCAGGCCAAATACATTCCCACAATGCTGTCTTGTTAGAGGATCTGGGGGGGGACCAGTTGTGCTGGAGTAAGGGAAAGAGAAAGAAAAGCAAGGGGGAGTTTAATTATGGAAAAAACTTAAACACTGCAAGTTGATCATTAAGGGGATTATTAAGATAGCCCTAATGATCTCTTCAGTTTTCTGAATTCACTTAACCATATCAGCCTCTTAGGCTTTGCTTAAGGTATACCCATGCCTGTAATGATTTCCTTCTCCTTACTACCTAATAAATCCTTAAGGCCCAGCTCAAGCTTTAGTTCTTCTAGGAAGTCTATCTTTTCTCCTTTAGCCTCAAAGATCTTTCCCGTCTCTGATTTTCTACAACACTTACTGTCACTTAGCACTTAGCATAGATTGACCTGTAACATATCCTGTTCTTTTGTCTTTGTTAGTTATTTAATTTTTCCTGAAAGCTCCTTAAGAAAAAGTGATGATGTACAGTGATTTTCCATATTCTTCATAGCAGGCACACAGCAAGCAATTTATAATAAGGGCATATTCACTGAATAATAGAACAAGGGCCTTGGCATAGGAGCAGAATGTCAGGTGGCCATGTTCCCTTAGAAAGGTATGTTTTTGTAACCTTAACAGAGGATTTTGTCCATGGTAGGGTCTTAATAAAGTCAGTCTAATTTTCTCAAAAGTTTTCTCTAAGAGAAGACTGACTTCAAGCTGCCTTCAGGCTCTGAGACCTTGTTCCTTTATATAATAACAGCTAATACTGATGGAGAATATATGCTAGGCACCAATGTAAGTGCTTTGTGTCAATTACATCATTTTAAACTTCTACGCCTTATGAGGCAGGTTATATGGTTATTTTACAGAGTGAGAACTAAAGCACAATAAAAGTTAAGTAATGTTTTCAAGGCCACATACTTAGTAAGTAGGAGAACTCAATGAAAACCTATGAAGTCTGACCCCAGGGCATAATTTTTGTCACTTTGTGGCACTTCTGCCATTAGTTGGAAGCAGATAGACAATATCTATAAATAATTATAATCAGAATTTCAAATGACAGTATGCAAAGGGATGTAGATTAAAAAAAAGGTTGGCACAAACAAATAACCTGTCATAGACACAAAATCAGGACCATATAGGTAAGTATTCACATGATGCTGCCTGTCACCTCTGGGGCAAACCATTTAACACTAAGGAAAGTTAGAACTATCACCAGCTTCCAAGGAAGAGGGTTTTCAACAGAAATTTACTTCAAGGTGGGGAGGAGAACATATTTAAGTAACTAACTAAGCTGCAAAAGAAATTAACAGGAAGATGTTTTTAGAATTCAAAAAAGTGAAATGTCTTTAAGAATATTTCCTAATTTCAAAAGAATATAAATTTTTTGTCCCCTCGTGTGTTTAATTTCTCTATAGTTAGGTCCTGTCAACACATGTACAGGCAGGCCAGTTTTAGCTGATGGTCCATAACAGGTAATTCAAATTAAGTTTGCTACTATAGTGATTATTTATTGCTGTGTAATAAACCACTTCAAAACTTAGTAGAATAATCATTTTATCATTCTTATAAATATTAGAGATGAAGAATTTGTGCTGGACTCAGCTGGAGTGCGTCTTCTGCTGGACTCTCCTGGGTCAACCATATGACTCTATTTATTTCAATAGCTCAGCTGAGGCTGGGTGGTCTAAGATGGTCTCATTATGTGTATGGCACTTGGTGCTGTCAGCTGAGACTCCCTTTAGCATGGTTTCCCAGCCTCAAGATGGCCAGCCCTGGTCTTTTCATATGTGTCACAAGAGTTCCCAAGAGCAAAAGAGGACAACCCCTATGCACAAGGGCTTTTTAAGCTTCTGTTTGTATCACATATACTAACATTCCAATGGCCAAACCAAGTCACTTGGCCAAGTGTCAGTGTGATAGAAACCATAAAAAAGACCCAGATACTGGGAGGCATGATTCACTACAGACAATTACTTTAACAATCTACCACAGCTGTTTTTCAGAATTTAGCCAGACACATCCAGCCGGCTGGCACAATTGCCTGCTTACTTTCCCATCCTGATTGGGTTCTTCATGAAACTATTCAAATGTCTTCCAAAAACAATGCCTGGAGGAAACGTCAAGAGGGAGAAAGCCCTGAGGCTCTCATCAGGTCTATCCTTGGCCTGCTTTGCCACCAAATGCCAACAAAAGGGAAAGGAACCCTTAAAAAGCATATTGCTAAATTTAAGGAGCCAATGTGAGAAGGCTACACACTGTATAGTTCCAACTATATGACATTCTGGAAAAGGCAAAACTATAGAGACAGATAAAGACCAGAAACAACAGAGTCAGTGCTCCCTGTGTGATGGCCAGCTCAGTGTTGTGCTGCCTGCACTGCTGCAGAGACAGCAGGATCAGCCACATCACTCTGAAGGTGATGCTAGTCATGCACCTGGACATATGCATGTGGGGAATAAATGTTGTCATTGTAAAAATGACAGAAGAATATATGGAACATAAGATTGTTTCACCAGTGCACTTTTACATCAAAACAAAAGCTACTGCAAATTCAAGATCCACTTCACAGGAATCTTGAGTACTGCTGTTGCTCCAAAAGTTAACTTGAATCAGAGAGCGGGGAGAAAAAAAATGGCAGAATAGGAGGCAGGACTAAATTGAGCTCCCATTCAGGTGGACAGAGCAGCATGTGGAGACTCACATCATGAACTTTTGCTTCAAGAGGCTACTGCAGGAACATACCAGGAAAGCTTAGAGCATCCCACAGACCCCTAGAAGGGAATGGATTGCTCCTGCAGGACCTGAGAGACAGCCCAAATACTCTGAGTGCCCAATGTGTGAATGTGGGAAAGAAGGATCATCCACCCCCAAACACGCACCCTCACTGAGGAACCTTAAAGGTCCAGATCACAGGAGAAGGATTTGACCTTACCTGGAGCTGAGAAATTTAGAGAGCTGATTGAAAATACAAGAGAAGAGGAAGCAGTGAGAAGAGTCCTGTGGGATCTCTTGGTCACCAGAAAAGCCACATCTCACTTTGTCTCACAGGAATCCTTCAAGAGGGCTGCCAGAGAAACTGGAAAAAAACCATAAGGAGAAGGAAACAATCTCCAGCTGAACTTTGTAACAATTCTAACCAAATGTGAAAGCTTCTTAGACATAACGTGGGGGAGGGGGTGAATCCAGAGTGCAGAGGGGAAGGTGGGGAGGTGCAAAATCTGAAAACCCTGCCTGCTTTCTCAGCCTGGAGGCTGGTAACCTGGGGGCAAGTTCTCAGCCCTGCTCACTCGGAGCCTGGAAACAAACTCAATGCTGTTGAGGGGGGAGCACAGTGGGAGTGAGACTGGCCCTTTGGGTTGCATAAAGCTGGATGAGGATGGTAAATCTGTTAGCTTCTCCCCCACTTCCCTGGTGACCTGCATGACACCACAGAGGCAGCCATAATCCTCCTGGGAACATAGCCTCCATTGACCCTGGAACCATACCCCATCCCCCCACAGCAGCCACAACAAACCCCACCCAAGGTGAATCTGAGCTCAGTCATGCCTAACCCTGTCCCCCACCTGATGCCTTCTTCTCTACCCAACCTGGTAGCTGAAGACAAAGGTCATATTCTCTTGGGAGTCTCTAGGGCCCCATCTACTGCTTATCTGTCTACTACCACAGCTGACCTCTCTCTTGAAAGTGCTACCTTTCTGGCAGGATGCCAACCAGCACAAAACTAGTAAAATAAACAATAATACAACTAAGGACCCTCACAGAGTCCATTTCACTCCTCTGCCACCTCCAACAGAACAGGTGCTTCTATCTATGAATGAGAGACTGGAAGATGATTCACATCACAGGACTCTGTGCTGTCACAAACAACCCCCAGTACAAGCCTGGAACCTGGTAGCCCCACTGGGTGGCTAGACCCAGAAGAGAAATAGCAATAACTACATTTCAGTGCTTAGGAAGCCACATCCCCCAGGAAAGGGGGAGAGTACTATATCAAGGGAGCACCCTGTGTGACAAAAGAACCTGAACAGCAGCCCTTAAGCCCAGATTTTCCCTCTAACATAGCCTACCCAAATGAGAAAGAACCAGGAAAACAATTCTGGTAATATGACAAAAACAAGGTTCTTTAGCACCCTCAAAAAATTGCACTAGCTCACCAGCAATGGATCCAAACCAAGAAGAAATCCCTGATTTGCCAGAAAAAGAATTCAGAAGCTTGATTATTAAGCTAATCAAGGAAGCACCAAGAAAGGTGAAGTCCAATTTAATGAAATCAAAAACTGATACAAGATATGAGGGGAGAAATCTTCAGTGAAATAGAGAGCATAAATAAAAACAATCACATTTTCTGGAAAGCAAGGTCACACTTATAGAAATGCAAAATGCACTGAAAAGTCTCAGCAATACAGGAATAAAATACAGAAGTAGAGGAAGCAGTGAGAAGAAGCAGAAGAAAGAATTTCAGAGCTCAAGACAAGTGTTGTTTTTTGTTTTTTTTTAAATAACCCAAGCCAGCAAAGATAAAGAAAAAGGAACTTAAAAAACAATGAACAAAGCTTCCAAGAAGTCTGGGATTATGTTAAATGACCAAACCTAAGAATAATTGGCATTCCTGAGGAAGAAGAGAAATCTAAAAGTTGGGGAAGGATATTTGGGGGGATAATTGAGGAAAACTTCCTTAGCCTTGCTAGAGAGGTAGACATCCAAATACAAGAAGCTCAAAGAACACCTGGGAAATTCATCACAAAAAGATCATCACCTAAGCACATAGTCATTTGGTTATATAAAGTCAAGATGGAAGAAGAATATTAAAAGCCATCAGGCAAAAGCACAAGGTAATCTATAAAGGAAAACCTGTAAGATTAACAGCAGATTTCTCAGCAGAAACCCTACAAGCTACAAGGGATTGGGCCCCATCTTCAGCCTTCTTAGACAAAACAATTATCAGCTAATAATTTTGCATCCAGTAAAACTAAGCTTCATAAATGAAGGAAAGATACAGTCTGTTTAAGACAAACAAATGGTGAGAGAATGTGTCACTACCAAGCCAGCACTACAAGATCCAGTAAAAGGAGCTGTATATCTTGAAACAGATTCTCAAAATACACATCAGAACAGAACCTCCTTAAGGTATAAATCTCACAGGACCTATAAAATAACAACACAATAAGCTTAAAAAAATAAGATATTTAGACAACAAATAACATGATAAATAAAATAGTACCCCACATCTCAATACTAACACTGAATGTAAATGGCTTAAATGCTCCAGTTAAAAGATACAGGATGGCAAGAATGGATAAGAATTCAAAACCAATATCTGCTGCCTTCAAGAGACTCACCTAACACATAAGAAATCACATAAAGTTAAGGTAAAGGGGTAGAAAAAGACATTCCATGCAAATGGACACCAAAAGCGAGCAGGAGTAGCTATTCTTATGTCACACAAAACAAACTTTGAAGCAACAGCAGTTAAAAAAGACAAAGATGGACATTATAAGGAAAGTATCACAGTCCTACATATATATGCACCTAACACTGGACCTCCCAAATTTATAAAACAATTACTACTATACCTAAGAAATGAGAGAGACAGCAACACAATAATAGTGGGAGATTTCAATACTCCACTGATAGCACTAGACAGATCATCAAGACAGAAAGTCAACAAAGAAACAATGGATTTAAACTACACCCTAGAATAAATGGACTTAACAGATATGTACAGAACATCCTACCAAAAAAAAACACAAAATATATATTCTGTTCATTGCTGCATGGAATATTCACCAAGATAGACCATATAATAGGCCACAAAACAAGTCTCAATGAATTTAGGAAAACTGAAATTATATCAAGTACTCTTTCTGACCACAGTGGAATAAAATTGGAAATCAACTCCAAAAGGAACCCTCAAAACCATGAAACTACATGGAAATTAAATAATCAGCTCCTGAATGATTACTGGGTCAACAGTGAAATCAATATGGAAACTAAAAAATTATTTGAACTGAATGACAATAGTGACACAACCTATCAAAATCTATGAAATACAGCGAAGGTGGTGCTAAGAAGAAAGTCCACAGCCCTAAAGGCCTACATCAAAAAGTCTGAAAGAGCACAAATAGACAATCTAAGGTCACACCTCAAGAAACTAGAGAAACAAGAACAAACCAAACCCAAACCCAACATAAGAAAAGAAATAACCTAGATCAGAGAAGAACTAAATGAAATTGAAACAAACAAAAAAAAAAAACCACAAAGAATAAATGAAACAAAAAGCTGGTTCTTTGAAAATAAAAATAATAGACCATTAGCAAGATCAACCAAGAAAGAAGAGAGAAGAACCAAATAAGCTCAATTAGAAGTGAAATAGGAGATACTACAACTGACACCACAGAAATACAACAGACCATGCAAGGCTACTATGAACAACTTTACGCACATAAACTATAAAACCTAGAGGAGATGGATCAATTTCTGGAAATATGCAACCCTCCAAGCTTAAACCAAAAGAATTAGAAACGCTGAACAGACCAATAGCAAGCAGTGAGATTGAAATGATAATTTTTTTAAAACTGCCAATAAAAAAGCCCAAGACCAGATGGATTCACAGCTGAATTCTATTAGACATTCAAAGAAGAATTGGTACCAATCCTATTGACACTATTCCACAGGATAGAAAAGAATCCTTCCTAAATTATTCTGTGAAGCCAGCATCCCTCTAATACCAGAACCAGGAAAGGACATAACAAAAAAAGAAAATCACAGATCAATATTGCTGATAAATATAGATGCAAAAAATCCTTAACAAAATAATAGCTAACTGAATCCAACAGCATATCAAAAAGATAATCCACCACAATCAAATGGGTTTCATACCAGGGATGCAGGGATGGTTTCAAATACACAAGTAAATAAATGTGATACACCGCATAAACAGAATTTCTCAAACTGACATGATCATCTCAATAGATGCAAAAAAACATTTGATGAAAATCCAGCATCGTTTTATGATTAAAACACTCAGAAAAATCAGCATAGAAGGGAAACACCTTAACGTAATAAAAGCCATCTATGACAAACCCAGAGCCAGCATCACACTGAAAGGGTAAAAGTAGAAAGCATTCCCTCTGAGAACTGAAACAAGACAAAGATGCCCGCTCTCACCACTTCTATTCAACATAGTACTGGAAGTCCCAGCCAGAGCAATCGGACAAAAGAAAGAAAGGGCATCCAAGGAGACGGATTCAAGATGGCCGATTAGGAGCAGCTCAGGATTGCAGCTCCCAGTGAAAAGCGCGGTGGGTGAGTGGACGCCACATTTACAGATGGATTTTTATTGCCCACAGACCAGGAGATTCCCAGGCAGAGAAGCCCCACAGGTCACCAGCGTGGCTGTTTGGCCAGTGCAGCTGTTTTGGCCGGCGCCCAGGCACGGCGGGTCTCTGAACACAACACACAGGTGCGGGCGCCATTTTAGCTGGCGATTGGAGCTCCTGGGAGACAAAGTCGCCCATTCAATTGATAAAAAAGGGGACTGAAACAGGGAGCCAGGCCAGAAGATTCCCAGGCAAAAAAGCGCCACAAATTTCAGCACAGCTGTTTCAGTCAGCGCAGTGGGTTGCCACATGGGAAATCACAGAGACCCCGGAACCTTTTGAACAGGCAACTGGAACACCTGGGAGACAGAGACGCCCATTCAACTGAAAAAACAAAAAGGGGTCTGAGGCAGGGAGCCAGGTGATGAGGCTCGGCTGGTCCCACCCCCACAAAAAAACAGCAATCTGAAATGCTCTGGATTGAGAGTTTCACAGCAAGCACAGCTGAACCTGGGACAGTCGAGCTCTGTGGGGGAGGGGCATCCGCCATTACTGAGGCAGTCCACCACTACAGAGGTAGTTCACCATTGCTGAGGCAGCCCGCCATTGCCGAGGCAGCATGCCATTACAGAGAGAGTATGCCATTACAGAGGTGGGCAATCACACAGATCCCGGTGCCTTTTCAACAGGTGACTGGAACACCTGGGAGATAGTCAACCATTCAACTAAAAAAAAAGACTCTGAGGCAGGGAGCCAGCTGATCAGGCTCAGCTGGTCCCACCCCCACAAAAAACAGCAATCGGAAATGCTCTAGATTGAGAGTTTCACAGCAAGCACAGCTGAACCCGGGACAGTCCAGCTCTGTGGGGGAGGGGTATCCGCCATTACTGAGGCAGTCCACCACTACGGAGATAATTTGCCATTGCCGACGCAGCCTGCCATTGTCGAGGCAGCCCGCCATTACAGAGAGAGTCCGCCGTTATACAGGTGGGCCGCCATTGCCGAGGCAGTCTCAACTACACCCGTATAAACAGGACTGCAGGGAAGTTCACACAGCAGCTGGGTGGAGCCCACAGCAGCTCAGCAAAGCATCTGCAGGCAGACAGTGACTAGGCTGCCTCCTCGCTGGGCAGGGCAGCCCTGAAAAAAAGGCAGCAGCACAACAGAAACTCATAAATAAAGCCCTAACTCCCCCTGGGACAGAGCATCTGGGAAAATAAAGGGGTTGATGACTTCTGCTGTAGCAGACTTAAACGTACTGGCCCAGCAGATCTCAATGAAAAGAAGCTCACAGCTCAGCACTTGAGCTCCTATAAAGGAAAGACTGTCTCCTCAAGCAGCTCCCTGACCCCTGTATATCCAAAGAGTCACCTCATAAAGGAGAGTTCAGACTGACATTTGGTGGGTATCCTTCTGGGACAAAGATAGCAAAAGAAGAAACTGGCAGCAACCCTTACAGTTCTGCAGCCACTGCAGGTGATCCACAGGCAAGCAGGGCCTGGAGTGGACCTCAGCAGTCCTACAGCAGAGGGCCCAGACTATTAGAAGGAAAACTAAGAAACAGAAAGAAATAACTTCATCATCAACAAACTGGACATCCACTCAGAGACACAATCTGAAAGTCAACAACTACAAAGATAACAGGTGGATAAATCCCCCAAAGATGGGAAGAAACCAGCGCAAAAAGGATGAAAACACCCGAAACCAGAACACCTCTCCTCCTACAAGGGATCACAACTCCTCACCAGCAAGGGAACAAGGCTGGATGGAGAATGAGTGTGATGAATTGACAGAATCAGGCTTCAAAAGATGGGTAATAAGAAACTTCTGTGAGATAAAAGAACATGTTCTAACCCAATGCAAAGAAAATAAGAACCTTGGAAAAAGATTTGATGAAATGCTAACGAGAACAAACAACTTAGAGAGGAATATAAGTGAATTGATGGAGCTGAAAAACACGAGAACTTCATGAAGCATACACAAGTTTTCAACAGCCAAATTGACCAATCAGAAGAAAGGATATCAAAGGTAGAAGATAAACTCCATGAAATAAAACGAGAAGACAAGAGTAGAGAAAAAAGGGTAAAACGGAATGAACAAAGTCTCCAAGAAATATGGACTATGTGAAAAGACCTAATCTAGGTTTGATAGGTGTACCTGAATGTGAAGGAGAGAATGAATCCAAGCTGGAAAATACTCTTCTGGATATTATCCAGGAAAACTTCCCCAACCTAGCAAGGCAGGCCAATATTCAAGTCCAGGAAATACACAGAACACCACAAAGATATTCCTCAAGAAGAACAACCCCAAGGCACATAATCATCAGATTCACCAGGATGGAAATGAAGGAGAAAATGCTAAGGGAAGCCAGAGAGAAGGTCAGGTTACCCACAAAGGGAAGCACATCAGACTCACAGCAGATCTCTTAGCAGAAACCCTACAAGCCAGAAGAGAGTGGGGGCCAATATTCAACATCCTTAAAGAAAAGAACTTTCAACACAGAATTTCATATCCAGCCAAACTAAGCTTCATAAGTGAAGGAAAAATAAAATCCTTTGTGAACAAGCAAGTACTCAGAGATTTAATCACCACCAGGCCTGCTTTCCAAGAGCTCCTGAAAGAGGCTGTAAACATAGAAAGGAACAACCAGTACCAGCCACTCCAAAAACATACCAAACGGTAAAGAGCATCCACAAAATGAAGAAACTGCATCAACTAACGGGCAAAACAGCCAGCCAGCATCAAAACAGCAGGATCAAATTCACTCATAACAATATGAACCCTAAATGTAAATGGCCTAATGCCCCAATCAAAAGACACAGACTGGCAAGTTGGATAAAAAGCCAAAACCCATCAGCCAAAACCCATGTATCCAGGAAACCCATCTCACATGCAAGGATACACAACGCTCAAAATAAAGGGATGGAGGAAGATTTACCAAGCAAATAGAGAACAAAAAAAAACCAGGAGCTCCAATTCTCATCTCTGATAAAAATAGACTTTAAACCAACAAAGATCAAAACAGACAAAGAAGGACATTACATAATGGTAAAAGGATCAATGCAACAAGAAGAGCTAACAATCCTAAATATATATGCACCCAATACAGGAGCATCCAGATATATAAGGCAAGTTCTTAATGACTTACAAAGAGACTTAGACTCCCACACAATAATAGTAGGAGACTTTAACACCCCATTGTCAATATTAGACAGATCAACGAGACAGAAAATTAACAAGGATATCCAGGACTTGAACTCAGATCTGGACCAAGCAAACCTAATAGACATTTACAGAACCCTCCACCCCAAATCCACAGAATATACATTCATCTCAGCACCACATTGCACCTATTCTAAAATTGACCACATAATTGGAAGTAAATCACTCCTCAGCAAATGCAACTGAATGGAAATCACAACAAACAGTCTCTCAGACCACAGTGCAATCAAGTTACAACTCAGAATTCAGAAATGAACTCAGGACCGTACAGTTTCATGGAAACTGAACAATCGGCTCTTGAATGTTGACTGGAAAAACAATGAAATGAAGGCAGAAATAAAGATGTTCTTTGAAACCAACAAGAACAAAGACACAACATACCAGAATCTCTGGGACACATTTAAAGCAGTCTCTAGAGGAAAATATATAGCAATAAATGCCCACATGAGAAGCAAGGAAAGATCTAAAATCGACACCTATCCTCAAAATTGAAAGAGCTGGAGGAGCAAGATCAAAAAACTCAAAACCTAGCAGAAGACAAGAAAAAACTAAGATCAGAGCAAAACTGAAGGAGATAGAGACACAAAAAACCCTTCAAAAAATCAATACATCCAGGAGTTGTTTTTTTGAAAAGATCAACAAAATAGATAGACCACTAGCCAGATTAATAAAAAAGAAAAGCGAGATTAATCAAATAGATGCAATAAAAAACGATAAAGGGGACATCACCACAGATTCCACAGAAATACAAACCATCATCAGAGATTATAACAAACAACTCTATGCACATAAACTAGTAAACCTGGAGGAAATGGATAAATTCCTAGACACTTGCATACTCCCAAGCCTAAACCAGGAAGAAGTCAAAACCCAGAATAGACCAATAACAAGGGCAGAAGTTGAGGCAGCAATTAATAGCGTACCACCAAAAAAAGCCCAAGTCCAGATGGGTTCACAGCCAAATTCTGCCAGACATACAAAGAGGAGCTGGTACCATTCCTTCTGAAACTATTCCAAACAATCCAAAAGAGGGAATGTTTCCCAAATCATTTTATGAGACCAACATCATCCTGATACCAAAACCTGGCAGAGACTCAGCAAGAAAAGAAAACTTCAGGCCAATATCCATGACTAACATAGATGCAAAAATCTTCAATAAAATACTGGCAAACCGATTGCAACAGCACATCAAAAAGCTTATTCACCATGATCAAGTAGGCTTCATCCCAGGGATGCAAGGCTGGTTCAACATACACAAGTCTATAAACGTAATTCACAACATAAACAGAACCAAAGACAAAAACCACATGATATCTCAAATTGATGCAATGAAAGCCTTTGACAAAATTCAACAGCGCTTTATGCTAAAAACCCTCAATAAACTAGGTATTGACAGAACATATCTCAAAATAATAAAAGCTACTTATGACAAACCAACAGCCAATATAATACTGAATGGGCAAAAGCTGGAAGCAATCCCTTTGAAATCCGGCACTAGACAAGGATGCCCTCTCTCACCACTCCTATTCAATACAGTATTGGAAGTTCTAGCCAGAGCAATCAGGAAAGAAAAGAAATAAAAGGTATTCAAATTGGAAAGGAGAAAGTCAAATTGTCTCTATTTGCAGACAACATGATTGTATATCTAGAAGACCCCATCGTCTCAGCCCTAAAATCTCCTGAAACTGATAAGCAACTTCAGCAAAGTCTCAGGACACAAAATCTAATGTGCAAAAATCACAAGCATTCCTATACACCAATAACAGACTTAAAGACAGCCAAATCAAGAACCAACTGCCATTCAGAATTGCTACAAAGAGAATAAAATACCTAGGAATACAACTAACAAGGAACGTAAAGGACCTCTTCAAGGAGAACTACAAACCACTGCTCAACGAAATAAGCAAGGACACAAACAGATGGAGAAACATTCCATGTTCATGGCTAGGAAGAATCAATATCGCGAAGATGGCCATATTGCCCAAAATAATTTACACATTCAACGCTATCCCTATCGAGCTACCATTGACCTTCTTTGCAAATACTGGAAAATTGACCTTAAACTTCATATGGAACCAAAAGAGAGCCCACATAGCCAAGTCAATTCTAAGCGAAAAGAACAAAGCAGGAGGCATCACACTACCTGACTTCAAACTATACTACAAAGCTACAGTAATCAAAACAGCATGGTACTAGTACCAAAACAGAGATATAGAACAATGGAAGAGAACAGAGGCCTCCGAGGCAGCATAATACATCTACAACCATCCGATCTTTCACAAACCTGACAAAAACAAGCAATGGGGAAAGGATCCCCCTGTTTAATAAATGATGTTGGGAAAACTGGCTAGCCATGTGCAGAAAGCAGAAACTGGCACCCCTTCCTGACACCTTACACTAAAATTAACTCCAGATGGATTAAAGACTAAAATAATTTCCTATTTAGTAAATGGTGTTGGGAAAACTGGCTAGCCATATACAGAAAACTGAAACTGGACCCCTTCCTACAACTTACACTAAAATTAACTCCAGATGGATTAAAGACTTAAACATAAGACCTAACACCATAAAAACCCTAGAAGAAAATCTAGGCAAAACCATTCAGGACATAGGCGTAGGCAAAGACTTCATGACCAAAACACCAAAAGCATTGGCAACAAAGCCAAAATAGACAAAATGGGACCTAATCAAACTCCACAGCTTCTGCACAGCAAAAGAAACAGTCATTAGAGTGAATCGGCAACCAACAGAATGGGACAAAAAATTTTTGCAGTCTACCCATCTGACAAAGGGCTGATATCCAGAATCTACAAAGAACTAAAACAGATTTACAAGAAAAAACAAACAAGCCACTTCAAAAGTGGGTGAAGGATATGAATGGACACTTTACAAAGAAGACATACTTGAGGCCAATAAACATATGAAAAAATGCTCATCATCACTGGTCATTAGAGAAATGCAAATCAAAACTACATTGAGATACCATCTCACACCAGTTAGAATGGCGATCATTAAAAAATCGGGAGACAACAGATGCTGGAGAGGATGTGGAGAAATAGGAGCACTTTTACACTGTTGATGGGAGTGTAAGTTAGTTCAACCACTGTGGAAGACAGTGTGGTAATTCCTCAAGGACTTAGAAATAGAAATTCCATTTGACCCAGCAATCCCATTACTGGGTATATATCCAAAGGATTATAAATTTTTCTACTATAAAGACATGCACACAAATGCTCATTGCAGCACTGTTTACAATAGCAAAGACCTGGAACCAACCCAAATGCCCATCGATGATAGATGGACAGGGAAAATGTGGCACATATACAACATGGAATACTATGCAGCCATCAAAAACGATGAGTTCATGTCCTTTGTAGGGACATGGTGAACCTGGAAACCATCATTCTCAGCAAACTGACACAAGAACAGAAAAATCAAACACTGCATGCTCTCACTCATAGGCGGGTGTTGAACAATGAGAACACATGGACACAGGGAGGGAGCATCACACACTGGGGTCTGTCGGGGGAAATAGGGGAGGGCAGCAGGGGGTGGGGATTTGGGGAGAGATAGCATGGGGATAAATGCCAGATATAGGTGATGGGGAGGAAGGCAGCAAATCACACTGCCATGTGTGTACCTATGCAACAATCTTGCAAGTTCTTCACATGTACCCCAAAACCTAAAATGCAATAAAAAAGAAAAAGAAAAAGAAAAGAATAAAAAAGAAAGGGCATCCAAATTTTTAAGTAAGAAGTCGAATTTGTTGCTGTTTGCTCATGATATGTTTTTATACACAGAAAACCCTAAAGAGTCCTCCAAAAAGCTGATAGAACTGATAAATGAATTGAGCAAAGTTTCAGGATACAAAATTACTGTACACACATCAGAGCTCTGCTATACAGCAAAGACAACTAAGCTGACAATCAAATCAAGAACTCAAACCATTTTACAATAGCTGCAAAAAATAAATGAAAGACTTAGGAATATACTTAACAAAGGATTCAAAAAACCTCTACAAGGAAAACTACAAAACACTAGTGAAAGAAATCACAGACAACACAAACAAATGGAAATACATCCCATGCTCATGAATGAGTAGAATCAATATTGTATAAATAATGATACTGCCAAAAGCAATCTAAAAATTCAAGCAATCCATCAAAATATCACCATCGTTCTTCACAGAATTAGAAAAAAAAAAAATCCTAAAATTCATATGGAACCAAAAAAGGGCCCATGTAGCCAAAACAAAACTAGGCAAAAAGAACAAATCTGGAGGCATCACACCACCTGATTTCAAACTATGCTATAAAGCCACAGTCACCAAAACAGCTTGGTCCTGGCATAAAAATAGGCACATAGACCAATGGAACAGAAGACAGAACCCAGCAATAAACCCAAACACTTACAGCCAACTGATCTTTGACAAAGCAAGCAAAAACATAAAGTGGGGAGAGGACACCCTATTCAACAAATGGTTCTGGGATAATTAGCAAGCCACACGTAGAAGAGGAACTCGATGCCCCCTCTCTCACCTTACACAAAAATCAACTCAATATGAATTAAGGACTTTAACCTAAGACCTGAAACTACAAAAATTCTGGAAGATAACATTGGAAAAACCCTTCTAGATATCAGCTTAGGCAAGGATTTCATGACCAAGAACCCAAAAGCAAATGTAATAATAACAAAGATAAATAGCTGGGACCTAATTTAACTAAAGAGCTTTTATACAGCAAAAGGAACAGTCAGCAGAGTAAACAGACAACCCACAGAGTAGGGAAAATCTTCACAATCTATACATCTGACAAAGGACTAATATCTAGAATCTACAATGAACTCAAACAAATCAGTAAAAAAAAACCCCATCAAAAAAATGCAAGGCTGGTTCAACATACGCAAGTCTATAAATGTAGTCCATCATATAAACAGAAACAAAGACAAAAACCACATGATTATCTCAAAAGATTCAGAAAAGGCCTTTGACAAAATTCAACAGCCCTTATGCTAAAAACCCTCAATAAACTAGGTATTGATAGTACATATCACAAAATAATAAAAGCTATTTATGACAAACCCACAGCCAATATCATACTGAATGGGCAAAAGCTGGAAGTATTTCCACTTGAAATCTGGCAATGACAGGGATGCCCTCTCTCACCACTCCTATTCAACATAGTATTGGAAGTTCTAGCCAGAGCAATCAGGCAAGAGAAAGAAATAAAGGGTATTCAAATAGGAAGAGAGGAAGTCAAATTGTCTCTATTCACAGATGACATGATTGTATATTTAGAAGACCCCATCATCTCAGTCAAAAATCTCCTGAAACTGATAAGCAACTTCAGCAAAGTCTCAGGATACAAAATCGATGTGCAGAAATCACAAGCATTTCTAAACACCAATAACAGACAAACAGAGAGCTAAATCAAAAGTGAACTCCCATTCACAGTTGCTACAAAGAGAATAAAATACCTAGGAATACAACTAACAAAGGATGTAAAGGACCTCTTCAAGGAGAACTACAAACCACTGCTCAATGAAATAACAGAGGATACAAACAGATGGAAAAACATCCCACGCTCATGGTTGGGAAGAATCAACATAGTGAAAATGGCCATACCGCCCAAAGTAATTTATAGATTCAATGCTATCCCCCATCAAGCTACCAACGACCTCTTCACAGAACTGGAAAAAAACTACTTCAAACCTCATATGGAACCAAAGAGAGCCCGGCATAGCCAAAACAATCCTAAGCAAAAAGAACAAAGCCAGAGGCATCACACTGCCTGACTTCAAATTATACTACAAGGCCACAGTAATCAAAACAGCATGGTACTGGTACCAAAACAGAGACATAGACCAATGGAACAGACAGAGGCCTCAGAAGCAACACCACATATCTACAACCATCTGATCTTTGACAAACATGACAAAAACAAGCAATGGGGAAAGGATTCCCTGTTTAATAAATGGTGTTGGGAAAACTGGCTAGCCATGTGCAGAAAGCAGAAACTGTATCCCTTCCTGACACCTTACAGTAAAATTAACTCCAGATGGATTAAAGACTTAAACATAAGACCTAACACCATAAAAACCCTAGAAGAAAATCTAGGCAAAACCATTCAGGACATAGGTGTAGGCAAGGACTTCATGACCAAAACACCAAAAGCAGTGGCAACAAAAGCCAAAATAGACAAATGGGACCTAATCAAACTCCATAGCTTCTGCACAGCAAAAGAAACAGTCATTAGAGTGAATCGGCAACCAACAGAATGGGAAAAAATTTTTGCAGTCTACCCATCTGACAAAGGGCTGATAACCAGAATCTACAAAGAACTGAAACACATTTACAAGAAAAAAACAAACAAGCCCATTCAAAAGTGGGCGAAGGATATGAACAGACACTTTACAAAAGAAGACATACATGAAGCCAACAAACATATGAAAAAATGCTCATCATCACTGGTCATTAGAGAAATGCAAATCAAAACTACTTGAGATACCATCTCACGCCAGGTAGAATGGCGATCATTAAAAAATCTGGAGACAACAGATGCTGGAGAAGGATGTGGAGAAATAGGAACGCTTTTACACTGTTGGTGGGAGTGTAAATTAGTCTAAACCATTGTGGAAGACAGTGTGGCAATTCCTCAAGGACCTAGAAATATAAATTCCATTTGATCCAGCAATCCCATTACTGGGTATATATCCAAAAGACTATAAATCGTTCTACTATAAGGACACATGCACACGAATGTTCATTGCAGCACAGTTTACAATAGCAAAGACCTGGAACCAACCCAAATGCCCATCGATGATAGACTGGACAGGGAAAATGTGGCACATATACACCATGGAATATTATGCAGCCATCAAAAACGATGAGTTTGTGTCCTTTGTAGGGACATGGATGAACCTGGAAACCATCATTCTCAGCAAACTGACACAGGAACAGAAAATCAAACACCGCATGTTCTCACTCATAGGCGGGTGTTGAACAATGGGAACACATGGACACAGGGAGGGGAGTATCACACACTGGGGTGTGTGGGGGGAAAAAGGGGAGGGGATAGTGGGGGGTGGGGGAGTTGCGGAGGGGATAGCATGGGGAGAAATGCCGATATAGGTGATGGGGAGGAAGGCAGCAAATCACACTGCCATGTGTGTACCTATGCAACAATCTTCCATGTTCTTCACATGTACCCCCAAACCTAAAATGCAATAAATATTAAAAAAAAAAAAAAAAAAAGAAAATGTGGCATATATACACCATGGAATACTATGCAGCCATAAAAAACAATGAGTTTGTGTCCTTCATAGGGACAGGGATGAATCTGGAAACCATCATTCTCAGCAAACTGACACAAGATCAGAAAACCAAACACCATATGTTATCACTCATAGGCGGGTGTTGAACAATTAGAACATGTGCACACAGGGAGGGGAGCATCACACACTTCGGTCAGTAGCAGGGGCTAGGGGAGGGGACAGTGTGGGTGGGGAGGGTGGGGAAAGGATAACGAGGGGAGAAATACCAGATATAGGTGATGGGGGGGATGAAGGCAGCAAACCACCTTGCCATGTATGTACCTACACAACAATCCTGCATGATCTGCACATGTACCCCAGAACCTAAATTACAATAAATAAATAAATTTTTTAAAGTGGGCTAAGGACATGAGTAGACAGTTCTCAAAAGAAGATATACAAATGGCCAACAGACATATGAAAAAATGCTCAACATCACTAATGATCAGCGAAATGCAAATCAAAACCACAACGTGATACCACCTTACTCGTACAAGAATGGCCATAATCAAAAAGTCAAAAGACAGATGTTGGCATGGATGCAGCGATCAGGAAACACTTCTACACTGCCAGTGGGAATGTAAACTAGTATAGCTGCTTTGGAAAACATTGTGGAGATTCCTTAAAGAACTAAAAGTAGAACTACCGTTGATCTGGCAATCCCACTACTGGGTATCTACCCAGAGGAAAATAAGTTATTATTTGTAATAGATACTTGAACATGCATGTTTATAGCAGCATAATTCACAATTGCAAAATGGGACCAACCCATTTTTGGTCATAAACCCATATACCCATCAATCTCCAAGTGGATTAAAAAACTGTGGTATATATATATATAGGAATACTACACAGCCATATGAAAGAATGAATTAACAGCATTTGCAGTGACCTGGATGAGATTGGAGACTATTATTCTACGTGAAGCAACTCAGGAATGGAAAACCAAACATTGTATGTTTTCACTGATATATGGGAGCTAAGCTATGAGGACACAAATGCATAAGAATGATACAATGGACTTTGGGGACTTGGGGGAAAGAGTCAGAGGTGGGTGAGGGATAAGACTACAAACTGGGTACAGTGTATGCTGCTAGGTGATGGATGCACCAAAATCTCAAAAATCACCACTAAAGAACGTACTCACATAACCAAATACCATCTGAACCCCAATAACTTATGGAAAAATAAAATAATAAAAAATTTTTAAGCAATTATAACAAGTGTACCACACCAATGCAAGATGTTACTTTTAGGAGAAACTGGGGGAGGCAGGAGTATTATATGAACTTTCTACACTATCTGATCAATTTTTCTGTAAGCCTAAAACTGTTATTGAAAATAGTCTATTGATTTGTGTCAAAAAAAACAAACAAACAAAAACACGTGCTCTGTGTAAAAAGGAGAACAGGTAATTGCTGTGGACTCACATAGGCTGCTCCATGAACCATTCCTCTCAGTATTTATGTCCATGTATAGTCCCCTCTCACATTGAGTCTGAGCTTGATCTTGTGTCTTGTTTTGGCCAATGGGATATTAGCAAGGATGAAGCAAATTGAGGTTTGTCTCCTTGGAATGTTCCTTCTAGATCCCTGGTGCCATGCTGTGAAAAAAAGCCTGGGATATCCTGCTGGAGAAAGAAAGAAGCCACTTAGAAAATCCCTGGAAGATGAAACACCATGTAGAGAGAGAAAACACATGGAGGAAAACCAAGGCACCCATCTCGGCCACCAGCTGAACTGGGGCCACAAGAGTGATCCCAACAAATATCTGAAATAGAAGAACCACCCAGCCAACACACAATATCATGAGAAATAGCAGATTGCTGGTACCAGCCAATAAGTTTTGGGTTACTGTGCAGCAGTAGAGAACTCAAACAGAAAGTATTCCTTCAGGAACAAAAACCTAATGAAAACCAAGCCTTTGATAGCACTTGCAAAATAATAATGTGAAAACTGAGCATGGAATCATGTTTTGGATTCTTTTCTGTGTGAAACTAGCTTGTCTATACAGGAAACAAAGCAAGAAATTAGCCTCATTTACAAGCAACAGAGTTTGGAAGTCCCTTATTTTTAATAATAACTTCTTACATTCATGTAAGATTTGCAGATAACAAGGTGCTTTCCTAAGAACCCCATATTCTAAGGGTGAAACCCTGGAGGTCACAATAAGAATTTTGGAGTTAAAGGTAGGATCCAAGATGGCGGATTTAGACACAACTCCAGTGCACAACACCCAGCGAGAGAGCGCAGAAACCCAGAGATCTCCTAGCTCCGACCGAGGTACCAGGTACATTTCAACGGGTCTGGTCCGAAGGGTGAGAAAAGCCCATTCAGGGCAGACTGAGGCGGGGGAGGGGGTGCTGCTTCACCCAAGAAAGTGCATCTGACCAGCTCCCACCTCTGGCACTCCAGTCCAGATACAGCGCTTCCCCAAAGCCTCAGCAATACACAGAACAGGGGGGTCTTTGCCAGTCAAGCCCTGGGAACTACAAGTGTGGAGTTCGATAAGAGTCTGCAGACTGAACTATCGCCCCCTCCCCCCCACCCGGAGAGAGGGGAGCTGTAAGTGGGAGCAGCTGGGCGGCCCCTACCCCATGACTGGAGAGAGACAAAGCTGAAAGGGGGAGACTGCCAGGTGTGGCCGGGTGGGTCCCTACCCTCCCCAACAAACCCCAAGGGCTGAAGCTCTGATTCTAGTGGGTTGTGTAGCCAGTGCCACAGTCTGAGAGAGGAACCCTGAATGATCCAGCCCAGTGGAGGAAGGGCACAACCCACCACTAGAGGGGTGGGACTGGGCTACATGTTTTAACAAAAAACACAGGAAGCCTACGTAGCAACGGGACGGCATTGTTGACAACTCAGCCGCGCCTACAGGTCAGTGGAAGAGGTGGGCCTAATCTCCCAATATAAACAAAAAAGACACAGGAAGCTTCCCTAGTAACCTGAAGGAGTCCCTAGAAACCCAGTAGGGCCCCCACAGGCAGACAAGCAAACTCATCAAGCAGCTCTCTGACACCACAGCCAGGTAAATCCACAAATATGGGAAAAAAACAGCGTAAAAAAGGTGAAACCATCAAAGACCAGAACACCGCTTCTCCTTCAAGGGATCACAACTCCTCAACAACACAGGATCACAACTTGACTGAGAAGGAGTGTGAAGAATTGATGGAAACAGGATTCAGAAGGTGGATAATAACAAACTTTTCAGAGCTAAAGGAAGACATCTAACTCAATGCAAAAGAAACCAAAAACCCTGAAAAAGGTTAAACAAAATGCTAACTAGAATAACCAGCTTAGAGAAGAACATAAACGACTTGATGGAGTTGAAAAACACAGCATGAGAACTACGTGAAGCAAACACAAGTTTTAATAGCCAAATCGATCAAGCAGAAGAAAGGATATCAGAGATTGAAGATCAACTCAATGAAATAAAAAGAGAAGGCAATACAATAGAAAAAAGAGTGAAAAGAAATGAACAAAGCCTCCAAGAAATATGGGATTATGTGAAAAAACCTAATCTACACTTGATCAGTATACCTGAATATGACAGGGAGAATGAATCCAAGCTGGAAAACACACTCCAGGATATTATCCAGGAGAACTTCCCAAGCCTAGCAAGGCAGTCCAAATTTCAAATTCAAGAAATACAGAGAACTCCACAAAGATATTCCTCAAGACGAGCAACCCCAAGGCACATAATCGTCAGATTCACCAGGGTTGAAATGAAGGAAAAATGCTAAGGGCAGCCAGAGAGAAAGGTCAGGTCACCCACAGAGGGAAGCCAATCAGACTCACAGCAGATCTCTCAGCAGAAACCCTACAAGCCAGAAGAGAGTGGTGGCCAATATTCAACATCCTTAAAGAAAGAACTTTCAAACCAGAATCTCATATCCAGCCAAACTAACCTTCATAAGTGAAGGAGAAATAAAATCCTTTACAGACAAGCAATTATTGAGAGATTTTGTCACCACCAGACCTGCCCTACAAGAGCTCCTGAAAGAAAAACTAAGCATGGAAAGGAACAAGAACCAGTCACTGCAAAAGCAAACCAGTTGGCAAAGACCAAAAATGCAATGAAGAAAATGAGTCAACTAATGAGAAAGAAAACCAGCCAATAACAAAATGGCAGGATCAAATTCACACATAACAATATTAACATTGAATGTAAATGGCCTAAACGCCCCAAGCAAAAGACACAGACTGGCAAACTGGATAAAAAGTCAGAACCCATCGGTGTGCTGTATTCATGAAACCCATCTCAAATACAAAGACAAACATTGATTCAAAATAAAGGGATGGAAGAGGATTTACCAAGCAAATGGAGAACAAAAAAAAGCAGGGGTTACAATCCTAGTCTCTGATAAAATGGACTTCAAACCAACAAAGATCAAAAGAGACAAAGAAGGACATTACCTAATGGTAAAAGAATCAATCCAATAGGAAGAGCTAACTATCCTAAATATATACGCCCCAACACAGGGCCACCCAGATACATAAAGCAAGTTCTTAACAACCTAAAACGAGATTTAGACTCCCACACAATAATAGTGGGAGACTTCAATACTCCACTGTCAATATTAGGCAGATCAACAAGACAAAATTAACAAGGATATCCAGGACTTGAATGCAGAGCTGGACCAAGTGGATCTAATAGACATATACAAGAACGCTCCATCCAAAATCCAGAGAATATACATTTTTCTCAGCACCACATTGCACTTACTCTAAAATTGACCACATCATTGGAAACAAATCACTCCTCAGCAAATGCAAAAGAACAGAAATCATAACAAACAGTCTATCAGACCACAGCGCAATCAGACTAGAACTCAGGATCAAGAAACACACTCAAACCCGCACAACCGCTTGGAAACTGAACAACTTGCTTCTGAATGCTGACTGCATAAACAATGAAATGAAGACAGAAATAAAGATGTTCTTCAAAACCAACCAGAATGAAGATACGACTTACCAGAATCTCTGGGACACCTTTAAAGCAGTATTGAGAGGGAAATTTATAGCAATAAATGCCCAGGAGAGAAGACAGGAAAGATCTAAAATTGACACCCTATCATCAAAATTGAAAGAGCTAGACGAGCAAGATCAAAAAAACCCAAAAGCTAGCAGAAGACAAGACATACCTAAGATCAGATCAGAAGTGAAGGAGATAGAGACGCAAAAAACCCTTCAAAAAATCAATAAATCCAGGAGCTTGTTTTTTGAAAAGATGAACAAAATAGACCACTAGCCAGATTAATAAAAAAGAAAAGGGAGAAGAATCAAATAGATGCAATAAAAAACGATAAAGGGGATATCACCACTGATCCCATAGAAATACAAACTACCATCAGAGATTACTACAAACAGCTCTACTCACATAAACCGGTAAACCAGGAAGAAATGGATAAATTCCTAGACACTTGTACTCTACCAAAACTAAACCAGGAAGAAGCTGAAACCCTGAATAGACCAATAACAAGGGCTGAAGTAGAGGCAGTAATCAATAGCCTACCAACCAAAAAAAGTCCAGGTCCAGACGGGTTCACAGCCGAATTCTACCAGATGTACAAAGAGGAGCTGGTTCCATTCCTTCTGAAACTGTATCAAACAATACAAGAAGAAGGAATCCTCCCAAACTCATTTTATGAGACCAACATCATCCTGATACCAAAACCAGGCAGAGACTCAACTAAAAAAGAAAACTTCAGGCCAATATCCATGATGAACATAGATGCAAAAATCTTCAATAAAATACTGGCAAACAGATTGCAACAGCACATCAAGAAGCTTATCCATCGTGACCAAGTAGGCTTCATCCCATGGATGCAAGGCTGGTTCAACATACGCAAATCCATAAATGTAATCCATCACATAAATGGAACCAAAGACAAAAGCCACATGATTATCTCAATAGATGCAGAGAAGGCCTTCAATAAAATTCAACAGCCCTTCATGCTAAAAACTCTCAATAAACTAGGTATTGAGGGAACGTATCATAAAATGATAAAAATCTATATATGACAAACCTACAGCCAATATTATACGGAACGGGCAAAAGCTCAAGAATTCCCTTTGAAATCAGGCACTACACAAGGATGCCCTCTCTCACCACTCCTATTCAACATAGTATTGGAAGTTCTAGCCAGAGCAATCAGGCAAGAAAAAGAAACAAAGGGTATTCAATTGGGAAAGGAGGAAGTCAAACTGTCTCTATTTGCAGATGACATGATTGTATATCTAGAAGACACCATCATCTCAGCCCAAAATCTTCTCAAACTGATAAGCAACTTCAGCAAAGTCTAGGATACAAAATCAATGTGCAAAAATCACAAGCATTCCTATATACCAATAACAGACAAACAGAGAGCCAAATCAAGAGCAAACTCCCATTCACAATTGCTACAAAGAGAATAAAATACCTAGGAATACAACTAACAAAGGATGTAAAGGACCTCTTCAAGGAGAACTACAAACCACTGCTCAACGAAATAAGAGAGGACACAAACAGATAGAGAAACATTCCATGCTCATGGTTAGGAAGAATCAATCTTGTGAAAATGGCCATACTGCCCAAAGTAATCTATAGATTCAATGCTATCCCTATCAAGCTACCAATGACCTTCTTCACAGAACTGGAAAAAACTACTTTAAACTTCATATGGAATCACAAAAGACCCCCCCATAGCCAAGACAATCCTAAGCAAAAAGAATAAAGCTGGAGGCATCACACTGCCAGACTCCAAACTATACTACAAGGCTACAGTAATCAAAACAGCATGATACTTGTACCAAAACAGAGACATAGACCAATGGAACAGAACAGAGACCCCAGAAGAAACACCACACATCTAAAACAATCTGATCTTTGAGATCAGCAAAAACAAGCAATGGGGAAAGGACTTCATGTTTAATAAATGGTGTTGGGAAAACTGGCTAGCCATGTGCAGAAAGCAGAAACTGGACCCCTACCTGTCACCTTACACTAAAATTAACTCCAGATGGATCAAAGATTTAAACATAAAACCTAACACCATAAAAACCCTAGAAGAAAACTTAGGCAAAACCCTCCAGGACATAGGCATGGGCAAGGACTTCATGACTAAAACACCAAAAGCGATGGCAATAAAAGCCAGGATAGACAAATGGGATCTAATTAAACTCCAGAGCTTCTGTACAGCAAAAGAAACCATCATTAGAGTGAATCAGCAACCAACAGAATGGGAAAAAATTTTTGCAAACTACCCATCAGACAAAGGGCTAATATCCAGAATCTACAAGGAACTAAAACAGATATACAAGAAAAAAACAAACAACCCCATTCAAAAGTGGGTGAAGGATATGAACACTTTTCAAAAGAGGACATATATGAGGCCAAACAAACATATGAAAAAATGCTCATCATCTCTGGTCATTAGAGAAATGCAAATCAAAACCACACTGAGATATCATCTCATGCCAGTTAGAATGGTGATCATTAAAAAATCGGGAGACAACAGATGCTGGAGAGGATGTGGAGAAATAGGAATACTCTTACACAGTTGGTGGGAGTGTAAATTAGTTCAACCATTGTGGAAGACAGTGTGGCGATCTCTCAAGGATCTAGAAATAGAAATTCCATTTGACCCAGCAATCCCACCACTGGGTATATACCCAAAGAACTATAAATTGTTCTACTATAAAGACACATACACACGTATGTTCATTGGAGCCCTGTGTACAATAGCAAAGACCTGGAACCAACCCAAATGCCCATCATGATAAACTAGACAAAGAAAATGTGATACATATACACCATGGAATACTATGCAGCCATAAAAAAACGATGAGTTCGTGTCCTTTGTAGGGACTTGGATGGATCTGAAAACCATCATTCTCAGCAAAGTGACCCAAGAACAGAAAGCCAAGCACCGTATGTTCTCAGTCATAAGTGGGTGTCGAACAACAAGAACACGTGGACTCAGGGAGAGGAGCATCACACACAGGGGACAGTTGAGGGGGGAGGGGGAGAGACAACGGGAGGTGGGGGAGGGAGGGGAGGATGGGGAGGGATAACATGGGGAGAAATGCCAGATACAGTATGCACCAAAAGTAAAATAAATTAAAAATAATAATAATAAAAAGAAAAAATAAATTTACTGGTAGTTGCCAGGCACAGTGGCTCATGCTTGTAATCTCAAAAAAAATGAATTTGGGAGTTTATGTATCATAAGGCTATAACTTATTCTTGGGCAAGAATAATATGATTAAATCATATATGAGAAAAAACACTCTAGCATTTCTAAACAGAATCATTTGGAGCAAAGAATCTTAGAATTGGTGAAACAAACCAAATTGTGAAGCAGGTGGAGAATGCCAAGGAAAATGATGACAAGAATCTGAGCGATGTAGTTGGAAAATTGTAAGATTCATCATCTAATTAGATATGGTGAAGAGAAAGGCAAATGGATTTTGTCTTTGTTTCCTCTTGAAGCTATAACAAATTACCACAAACTTGGTGGCTTAAGTGAACACAAATATGTTCTCTTACAGTTCTGTAGGTAAAAAGTCTGACAAAGGTGTTGCTGGGCTACAATCAAGGTGTCAGCAGGGCTTCATTCATTTCTGGAGGCTCAAGGGGAGAATCAATTTCCTTGGCTTTTCCAGCTTTTAGAGGCCATCTGTCTTCCTTGGCTCATGGCCTTCCTTCTTCAAAGTCAGCAACCTTGCATCTCTCCATGCCTTTCTTCTGTAGTCACATCTCCTCAGACTCTGACTCCTCTTCTGCTTCACCTTTCCACTTTTAAAGACTCTTCTGATTACATTAGGTCAAACTAGATAATCCAAGATAATCTTCCTATTTTAAGTGAGTTGATTAGAAACCTTAATCTCATCTGCAACTTTAATTCCTCTTTGCCATGTACCCTAACATATTCACAGGTTTTGGAGATTAGGATGTGGACATCTTTGAGGGTAGGGACACTATTATATCTACCACAAGTTTCAAGGGTTAGAACTTGGGAGCTCAAGTATTGTCACTAATGATGATGGAGAAAATGAGAGAAATCCATCTGGATAGGAAAAGATGGTTTTGCCAAGGTAAATGGAGTGTCCAAACGGTAATGGTCCCAGAGCTACCTTGAGGATCTGGATCTCAGGTGACACATCATGATTAAAGACATGAGTTTAATGAGCTTTACACCTGCAGCTGAAGTCTGAAAGCCCTTAAGCTACTTGATCCTTTAGAGGGAGTCATTTAAGAAGAGAACAATGCAAAGATGAAGAGCTGAAGAAGAGGCCTGATTCGGTGGCTCATACCTGTGACCCAGCACTTTGGGAGGCCAAAGTGGGCAGATCACTTGAGGTCAGGAATTCAAGACCAGCCTGGCCAACATGGTTAAACCCTGTCTCTACTAAAAATACAAAAATCAGCCAGGCGTGGTGGCACATGCCTGTAGTCCCAGCTACTTGGGAGGCTGAGGTACGAGAGTGGCTTGAACCTGGGAGGTGAAGGTTGCAGTAAGCTGAGATTGTGCCACTGCACTTCAGCCTGGGTGGGTGATAGAGTGAGACTCTGTCTTAAAAATATATATAACAAAAAAAAAAAAGAGCTGAAGGAATTGCTCTCATCACCTCTTATCTAGGCTCAAAGTGGGGCAAGCACTCATTCTTTAGAGAACTGAAAGAAATCAAAAAAAAAAGGCCTAGAGGGGCCTGAAGATGGTGCAATGAAATTGCAAAGGGGACCATTTAGCTGGTCCCTTCAACCACATCTGTGACCCAGATGTTCCATGTAACCAGAGCACATGCCCACACCAAAAAGCCGGCATTATATGCTCCACAAGGTCTGTGGCCAGTGTAAAAGTGTGGAGGAACCCATCCACATGGCAAAGCAAGTTTGTTATTTGTGTCACATCAAAGCCAGGGCCTCAACGAATTACTGCCCTCTGAGGTCATTTAATTATGATTAAGTGAACTAAGAACCAGTGTAAATGGCATTTATACTCCAGTGAATTAAGGTATGAGATATAGCCGAAGTGAATAAGATTTATGGCCCAAACTCATGCAACCTTACAGTAATTTCATGACACTTTTACTATGAGGCAAGCGATGCCAGTTCTTGAAATAATTAAAAGTACATACCAGTTCCAAGGCTGGGCTTCAGGCATTTATGGGACGCCATGAGACAGAATAAGGAGCAGGTTTCTTGTGACTAATTTACTCTAGAAAGCAGCAGCTGTTTCTTTACCTGCGGCAAACATCTCAATTAGAGTGGGAAGACTGACTCTGAGCAAGCCATACTGACCCCAGGAGGTCAGATCACATAGCACATCTCAAGGAGCCAGTTCCTCCCCAAATGAGTCAGTCCCTCACCCAAATGAGAAATGCTTCATAGACAAGGAGTTTTTCAAATTTCTAGGCTCATACACCACTGCCCTCTGCAGATCCCTTTATGCCCTTGAGGAGATTACCTTAGTCTGAGTTGCCATCCATGGAAGGCAAGGAATCACTGTTCACAGATCCCCAAGGGAACTGGAAAACGGGTCAGCCAGAATGTGTCCCATTTACCTTGGGCATCTTATTCTCCATTGTCAGCCATTCCTTGCTTTCTCTTTATATATATATATATATTTTTTTTTAATTGCATTTTAGGTTTGGGGGTACATGTGAAGAACATGCAAGATTGTTACATAGGTACACACATGGCAGTGTGATTTGATGCCTTCCTCCCCATCACCTATATCTGGCATTTCTCCCCATGCTATCCCTCCCCCAACTCTCCACCCCCCGCTGTCCCTCCCCTTTTTCCCCCGACAGACCCCAGTGTGTGATGTTCCCCTCCCTGTGTCCATATGTTCTCATTGTTCAACACCCGCCTATGAGTGAGAGCATGCTGTGTTTGATTTTCTGTTCTTGTGTCTTTGCTGAGAATGATGGTTTCCAGGTTCATCCATGTCCCTACAAAGGACACGAACTCATCATTTTTGATGGCTGCATAATATTCCACAGTGTATATGTGCCACATTTTCCCTGTCCAGTCTATCATCAATGGGCATTTGGGTTGGTTCCAGGTCTTTGCTATTGTAAACTGTGCTGCAATGAACATTCGTGTGCATGTGTCCTTACAGTAGAACGATTTATAGTCCTTTGGATATATATCCAGTAATGGGATTGCTGGATCAAATGGAATTTCTATTTCTAGGTCCTTAAGGAATCGCCACACTGTCTTCCACAATGGTTGAACTAATTTACACTCCCACCAACAGTGTAAAAGTGTTCCTATTTCTCCACATCCTCTCCAGCATCTGTTGTCTCCAGATTTTTTAATGATCGCCATTCTAACTGGCGTGATCCTTGCTTTCTCATACTTCTTCAGGGCAATGCTCCAGTTGGCATCCTCCTGGCTTCTGATTTGGCACGCCACCTCAGGGATTCTCATCTCATCTCTCCCATTCACTGAGATGGGTCTCATGAGCAGATCGCAGAGTCAGCCAGGCAAGGAAAGAATTCCATTATCTTTAGCTTCCCAGATTTCCAAATTAGGAACCTTCAAATTTGAGGATGTATCTTTGCCTTCACAATCAGTTATATTCAAATATAGGACAAGATCTTCTCCTTACAGCTCCTGACACTCATAATAGTGCCTCATTATATCAGTCAAAAGGAAAACAAGGGGATGGGGAAAGTGTTATTAACATATAATATGAATAAAATATTTTTATTTATGAGGCCACATGATTTAAAGAACTTGGCAAAACAAATTTTTTTTTTGTGAGACAGTCTCACGCTGTCACTCAGGCTGGAGTGCAATGGCACGATCTTGGCTCACTGCCACCTCTGCCTCCTGGGTTCAAGCAATTCTTGTGTTTCAGCCTCCCAAGTAGCTGGGACTACAGGCACAAGCCATCACGCCCTACTAATTTTTTTGTGTCTCAAACTCCTGACCTCAGGTCATACAGGTCATACCAGACTCCTGACCTCAGGTCATACCAGACTCCGGCTGGTCTCAAACTCCTGACCTCAGGTAATACATCTGCCTCAGCCTCCTAAAGTGCTGGGATTACAGGCATGAGCCACTGTGCCTGGCCAGAACTTGGCTATGTAAATCCTCTTCTAACTAATTTCTCCATCTTCTATCTTGCCCCATTCTAACCAGGTCTCCCTCTGTAAACAGAATAATTTTTTCAAATGACAAATCAGTTTAAATAATTTTCCAACCAAAACCTTTCAGTGGATCCTCCTTTCCTACTGGGTAAAGTCTGTACTATTTTGTATGGCCCACAGCAGAACTTCCCAACCAATGTGCCCTAAATGGATTACAGGTGTACCCAGATATTGATCCCTTCATCCCTGGGGGAGAGGCCTGGGGTTGCTGAGCTCCGAAGATTTTTGCCTTAGGAAGAGCGGTGTTTCAATGTATGAATAACACTGGAAAGAGGTCTTTCACAAATTTGGTGCCTCAATCCCTAATCTCCTACTTAGCTCCTAAATACACCCCACACACGTGCACACACACACACACACACGTGCACATGCATGTGCATTTATATTCTTTTTTTAGAGACAGAGCTTCACTCTGTCACCCAGGATGGAGTGCAGTGGCACGGTCATAGCTCACTGTAACCTTGAATTTCTGGCCTCAAGCTATCCTCCCACTTCAGCCTCTCAAGTAGCTAGGACTACAGGCATGAGCCACTGCACGTGGCCACATTCATTTTCTTAATACAAGAATGTATAGATGCTTCCCAGTGGTTCTTGAACATTATAATGCATCAGAATCACCAAAGGAGCAAATTAAAGTACCAATTCACAGGCCCTACTACAGAAATTATTATGTCTGGGAATCTGCATTTTTTTATTTTTTTTTTAAGCTCTGGGGTACATGTGCAGAATGTGCAGGTTTGTTTCATAGGTATACACGTGCCGTGGTGGTTTGCTGCATCCATCACCCCATCATCTACATTAGGTATTTCTCCTAATGCTATCCCTCCCCAATCCCCTCACCCTCTGCTATCCTTCCACAAGCCCCCAAGAAGCAGCCTGTGCAACTCTGATGCGGACGGTTTGTGGACCACACTTAGAAAATTACCACTAACTCTACAGCTACATGAAACCATATCATAACTCTCCAAATGCATCTGCTATTTCCTTTCTTTTCACCCATGTTGTTCCCTGTGCTTGGGATGCCTGTCCTTATTTCTTTTCCAGGCCTATGCTTATACCTCATTTCCTCTGGAAAGCTATCCCCCGGCTCCCAAGGCCATGTTAGGTGTCCCCCTATTCTTCCACGGGCCCCATACTTCTCTTGTAGCACTTCAACGATTATCTACCTGCAAGTTCTATAGGGGCAAAGATTATGTTAATCTTATTTACCATTTTATTCCTAACACACTAGAATATAACCTAGTTCAAGATAGACATTCAGTGAACATTGAAATAAATGTCTTGTCTTGAATGCAGGTCAAGAAAAGCTAACTTTAGTTGGCCGTTTTAGATCTAGGTGTGATAACCTCTCATTCTCAAGATAGAGCAAGTCACCAATCTCACTCTACAATTAGTAAGCCAGGAATCCAATTCTTTCCTATGTCCCAGTTATTAAGAACATTCACTGTGCTTTATAACAAAACTGCTGTTGTTGCTTTCCAAAGTTTCACCCTCTGTGAAGGGATGGTACCCGTATCACTTCCAAGGCCCCAGAGGTACACCAAAAGACCTGTTTTTCATTCCTGACACAGCTTTCCATTCACCAACCTCTTGACAATGGCTTTCATTGACCAGTATCCCTCAGAAATATTTTTCTTTCTTTCCAGCTTTCCTCCTGAATGGTTTTCTCCTACACCAACCAGGGATAACCTTTTACTGTCACCTAAACCAGAGGGTTGTGAGGCTTTCCTTGGCCCTTCACCCTCTCTACTAGCAGGGATACAGGTTTAAGGGCAGCATGTGGTTTGCCTAGGACATTCACAATTTTAACACTGAAAGTCCCCCTATCCCAGGAAAACCCTCAGTCCTGGGCAAACTGAAATGGTTAGTTAACCTAAGTTTGCCTTTACAACAGTAACTGGTTCTCCTATCCTCAGAAAAGAAAATATGAGCTACTCATCCCTGGAGCCAATAGTGGAAGCTCTAGCAGAGATTCCCCAAAACTGCACTTGACCACCATTTCCATACTGTAATTGATGCTACTCCATCTTGACTATTTCTGGGATGTGCTGCTTTTATGTCTACATCCTCATTCTCTCTCTCTCTCTCTCTCTCTCCACACACACACACACACACACACACACACACACACACACACCAAGAGACTTCCCTATCTCTCATAAGTACATAATTTACACAATAAGAAGTAGTGTTTGAATTACGTGCCCTGGACCTGTTCTCACTGCTTCAAACCCAGGTTTCATTACCCACCTGACTTCTGGGCAGATTTTTCTTGCAGTTTTTTAAAATTGAGATAAAATTTTCCATTTTAAGTCAGTTTTAGTGGCTTAGTTTTTGTTTATAGTATAGTCACAATTTTGTGTACTTGTCACTACTTCCCAGTTCTATAACATTTCCATCACCTCAAAAAGAAATCTGGTACCTGGGCAGAGGTCTTTAAGGTCCACCTCCACTACTGAATAAATCTGTTCTTCATAAGTGATAATAATGATAAAAACCATATATCCTGTATTTCCAATTGTTTATATAATAAATGGAATAGTATATGCCAATCCAGCATTTCTAGTCCCCTTTAAAACCGAAAGCATCACACTTGAGGATAGAATAACAAATGTAAAAATTCCCTACATTGAAATACGTTATACAAATAACAATAACTGCTTCCATTTATGGGCTGCCTTACAGCTTAGAAGATATTTTCACATACTCCACTTCATTTGATAATACACATATTAACTCCTGCAAAGTCTCACAGCTGGTCAGGAACAGACCCAGACCAGTACTTCTGACTTGACTTCTAGCTGGGTGCTCTTCCCCAACTCTATACTGACTCTGTAGCTAGGTTAATTGTTGGCCCAGCCAGGGATTACGGAGTCAATCTTCATTCTGATGTAAAGCTGAGTGGCCTTTGATATGACTCTAACACCTAAACTTAGTTTTATTTGTCTGCTCAAATTCCAACCTGGCAAATGGGCAACTGAGGATGGCATGAAAGAGGGAGTTGTGACCAAAGCTGAAGGCCCAACTTAGCATCCCCACCCTGAAGACAGGATGAACGTATATCCAGAACAGACATCACTGGAAGAGCTTCAGCCTCCCTCAACCATGTACTTATCCTCTTTACAGGTCACCCAGACTAAAATAAACTCATCTGGACTTCCCCTTGATCCTGGAATTTCCTTATTCTCTCCTATAGGTGCTACTAGGAGAAGACAGAAAACCACATGGTAATAATGACATTGGTCCCTCACATCTGCACCAGGCTTTATGGTTTCACATATATTATGGCTACTGAATTCTCTCAACAATCCTTTGAGGTAGACTAGCATTATCTTCATTTAGCAGAAAAGGCAATTGAGACACAGAGGGGTGATCAGACATGTCTTTTGTCCGATAGTTAATAGGTAGAAGAGCTGAGAGTCAAAGACAGGAGCTTAATGAAACTACACATCATATATTTGGTTCCTATCGGTCAAGAATTGACTAGAGGACTAGTCTCCTGGGACACTGTCTTAGTTTGTTTGTGCTGCTATAACTGAATACCATAGACTGGGTAATTCTTTTCTTTTTTTTTTTGTTTTTAGACGGAGTCTCACTCTGTCGCCCAGGCTAAAGTGCAGTGGCATGAACTAGGCTCACTGGCACTCACGCCTCCTGGATTCAAGCAATTCTCCTGCCTCAGACTCCTGAGTAGCTGGGATTATAGGTGCCCGCCACCACAGCTGGCTAATTTTTGTATTTTTAGTGGAGATTAGTTTTCACCATGTTGGCCAGGCTGGTCTAGAACTCCTGACTTAAAGTGATCCGCCTGCCTCAGCCTCCCAAAGTGCTAAGATTAAGGGCATCAGCCACCATGTCCGGCTGGGTAATTTTTAATAAACAGAAATTTACTGGCTCATGGTTCTGGAGGCTTGGAAATCCAAGGTCAAAGAGGCCAGCATCAAGTGAGGACCTTCTTGCTTCATCATCCCATGGTGGACGGCCAAAGAGAAGGCAAGAGAGAGCAAAAGTAAGAAGGGCCAAACCCACTCTAATGATAACAAACCCACTCCCTCAATAATGGCACCAGTCCACTCATAAAGGTAGAGCCCTCATGTCCCAAACACTTCCAAAGGTCCCACTTTCTAACACCTTAACAATGACAATTAAATCCTGACATTAGTTCTGGAGAAGATAAACATTCAAACCATAGCAGATATTCTTATGTTTAGCTATAGGTATTCCCAGGCATGAAGTTTTATCTCTTTAAGCTCCCAGCCCCCAATTCTAAGACACCCAGTGTCTTGATATTGCCTACCTAATCACCTCTTCTATACCCCAAATGAGACCTTTCCCAACAGGTTTTTCATAGACATAATGGGAGAACTAAAGTAATAAAATTACTAAATACATTCTAAGCAGCAATTTAGCCTCCCACTCCACCTTTGTGTATGCATTTCATTCCATCTGGTGTCTTGACAACCATGCTTCTAACTTTCTGCTGGTTTATAGAGGGTCAGGGAGCCTCCCTAAGTTCCAAAGTTGTTACAAAAGGAGGCAGTCAGACTTGAAACCAATAACTGGTTCTGTTGTTTAGTTTATGACCAGAGGCCTGGCTCGAGCTCTGGCTTTTGGCTGGCCTCTGTGAACAGAAAGAAGGAAACTCGTTTTTCATCCTCTGTTTCCAAAGTCCAACCTAACTGTCTGCACGCAAATTCCATCATGGAGTTAGGCACTTCAGGCAGCAGCAGGTGGAAAGTGTTTGATTTCTGATGAGAATTCCTGGGCCCAAATCCCAAGCCCCTCCTTCCCTTCTCACAGCAGCTTACAGGCACTGCTCTCCAATTGCTCCACTATCTCCTAAGCAAAGGAAACAGAATCCCCACTCAGCTTGGCCCCAGCAATGTCTCCCTTAAAAGTGCTGACTGCTTACCTGACTTAGGAACCAGGACCTCCCAGGAAGTGATTCTTGGCTTAGCTATGTTGGGCAGTGGCTAATGCCCCAGGCTGGAAATGAGCAGCCCAAGACTCTAGGTCCATTTCTACCTCAAATCACTTCTTTTTAGGCCTGAGTTTTCTCACCTAGAAAAGATAATGACATCCTAGCCTGCCTCCATAGAGTTTTGCATAGAAAATGAAAAATTCTATCCTAAAACAAGTGACAAGATGTATGGAATAAATTTGTTTAGCCCACAATCCCCCAACCCCAGCCCCAGGGCACAGTCAGTCCCTGGTTAAAGGATTAGGGTGCTATAAGAAAGTAAGATGGAGTGGTTTAAGACATGCATTTTCTTCCCAGACTCCATCCTCCACTCTATTCCCTGTGTCTGAAGATTATATAAATTGAGGCTGATAGGTCATGACATGTGAAGAATGTCTGTGGAGGGTGCTTCCCCAGCAGACAGGAGAAAGGTCTGGGCATGAGTATGTGTATGAGCAAGCACTAGAGTAACGGGACTAGGGATGCCGAGAGCATAAGGATTAATGTGCCCAATGCATGTCAATCACATTCATGTAAAAACCACAGCAGTATCCAACTTCACCTAACCCTCTTTTATATGTTATTAATTCACTCCTCCAATAAGACCAGTCTTTGCTGAAGCATCTGCAAGGAAAAGATTGCTTCTTTTCATTGTAATCTTGGCTTAGCTCCAGTGTCTGAAGATAGCCAAAGAGCCAGCAGATAAGCTCTGGCCTCCAGGAGTTCATACCAGTAACAGGAGGAAAAGATACCCATGGACTTGAAGAAGTGACTCTCAATTTAAGACAGGTTTAATTTGAGATGTCTAAGGGACCTCTAGGTGGATGTTCCACCTGTCAATAACACACGTGGATCTGAGGCTCAAGAAAGTGGTCAGGTCTGAAGATAGAGATTTGAGAGTCATCTTAGAAGAGATCATTGTGGGGTTTGTTTTCTGTTTTGTTTTTTATAAGTTCTGGGATACATGTGCAGGACATGAAGGTTTGTTACATAGGTAGACACGTGCCATGGTGATTTGCAGCACCAATCAACCCATCATCTACATTAGGTATTTCTCCTAATGCTATCCTTCCCATTGTTCCCCAACCCCTGACAGGCCCAGTGATATTCCCCTCCTTGTGTCCATGTGTTCTCATTGTTCAATTCCCACTTACAAGTGAGAACACGTGGTGTTTGGTTTTCTGTTCTTGTGTTAGTTTGCTGAGAATGATGGTTTCCAGCTTCATCCATATCCCTGCAAAGGACATGAACTCATCATTTTTATGGCTGAATAGTATTCCATGGTGTATATGTGCCACATTTTCTTTATCCAGTCTATCATTGATGGGTATTTGGGTTGGTTCCAAGTCTGCTATTGCAAACAGTGCTGCAATAAACATACGTGTGTATGTGTCTTTATAGTAGAATGATTTATAATCCTTTGGGTATATACCCAGTAATGGGATTGCTGGGTCCAATGGTATTTCTAATCCTATATCCTTAAGGAATCGCCACACTGTCTTCCACAATGGTTAAGCTAATTTACACTCCCCCACCAACAGTGTAAGTGCGCTCCTATTTCTCCACATTTTCTCCAGCATCTGTTGTTTCCTGACTTTTTAATGATTGCCATTCTAACTGGTGCGAGATGATATCTCATTGTGGTTTTGGTTTGCATTTCTCTAATGACTAGTGATGGTGAGCTTTTCCATATGTTCATTGGCCACATGAATATCTTCTTTTGAGAAGTGTCTGTTCATATACTTTGCCCACTTTTTGATGGGGTTGTTTGTTTTATTCCTGTGAATTTGTTTATGTTCCTTGTAGATTCTGGATATTAGACCTTTGTCAGGTGGATAGATCGCAAAAATTTTCTTCCATTTTGTAGGTTGCCTGTTCATTATGATGATAATTTCTTTTGCTGTGCAGAAGAAGCTCTTTAATTTATTTAAATCCCATTTGCCAATTTTGGCTTTTGTTGCCATTACTTTTGGTGTTTTAGTCATGAAGGCTTTGCCTATGCCTATGTACTGAATGGTACTGCCTAGGTTTTCTTCTAGGCTTGTATGGTTTTAGATCTTACATTTAAGTCTTTAATCCATCTTGAGTTAATTTTTGTATAAGGTGTAAGGAAAGGGTCCAGTTTCAGTTTTGTGCATATGGCTAGCCTGTTTTCCCAACACCATTTATTAAATAGGGAATCCTTTCCCCATTGCTTGTTTTCATCAGGTTTGTCGAAGATCAGATGGTTGTAGACGTGTGGCATTATTTCTGAGGCCTCTGTTCTGTTCCTTTGATCTATATATCTGTTTTGGTACCAGTACCATGCTGTTTTGGTTACTGTAGCCTTGCAGTATAGTTTGAATTCAGGGAGCATGATGCCTCCAGCTTTGTTCTTTTTGTGTTGGATTGTCTTGGTTATACAGGCTCTTTTTTGGTTCCATATGAAATTTAAAGTAGTTTTTTCTAATTCTGTGAAGAAAGTTATAGGTAGCTTGATGGGGATAGCATTGAATCTATAAATTACTTCGGGTAGTATGGCCTTTTTCACAATATTGATTCTTCCTATCCATGAGCATGGAATGTTTTTCCATTTGCTTGTGTCCTCTCTTATTTCCTTGAGCAGTGGTTTGTAGTTCTCCTTGAACAGGTCCTTCACATCCCTTGTACATTGTATTCCTAGGTATTTTATTCTCTGTAACAATTCTGAATGGGAGTTTACTCGTGATTTGGTACACTGTTTGTCTGTTATTGATGTATAGGAATGTCTGTGATTTTTGCACATTGATTTTGTATCCTGAGACTTTGTTGAAGTTGCTTATCAGCTTAAGGAGATTTTGGGCTGAGATTATGGGGTTTTCTAAATATACAATCATGTCATCTGCAAGAAGAGACAATTTGTCTTCCTTTCTTCCTCTTTGAATATCCTTTATTTCTTTCTCTTGCCTGATTGCCCTGGCCAGAACTTTCAATACCATATTGAATAGGAGTGGTGAGAGATGGCATCCTTGTCTTGTGCTGTTTTTCAAAGGGAATGCTTCCAGCGTTTGCCCATTCAGTATGATATTTGCTGTGGGTTTGTCATAAATAGCTCTTATTATTTTGAGATATATTTCATCAATATCTAGTTTATTGGGAGTTTTTAGCATGAAGTGGTGTTGAATTTTATCAAAGGCCTTTTCTGCATCTATTGAGATAATCATGCAGGTTTTGTCATTGGTTCTGCTTATGTGATGGATTATGTTTATTGATTTGTGTATGTTGAACCCACCTTGCATCCCAGGGATGAAGCCAACTTAATCATGAGGAATAAGTTTTTGGATATGCTACTGGATTTGGTTTCCAGTATTTTATTGAGGATTTTTGCATCAATGTTCATCAGGGATATTGGCCTGAAATTTTCTTTTTTTGTTGTGTCTCTGCCAGGTTTGGTATCAGGATGATGCTGGCCTCAAAAATGAGTTAGAGAGGAGTCTCTCTTTTCTATTGTTTAGAATAGTTTCAGAAGGAATGGTACCAACTCCTGTTTGTACGTCTGGTAGAATTCAGCTGTGAAACCACCTGGTCCTGGACTTTTTTTGGTTGATAGACTATTATTTACTGCCTCAATTTCAGAACTTGTTATTGGTCTATTCAGGGATTTGACTTCTTCCTGGTTTAGTCTTGGGATGGTGTATGTGTCTGGGAATTTATCCATTTCTTCTAGATTTTCTAGTTTATTTGCATAAAGGTGTTTATAGTCTTCTCTTATGGCTGTTTGTATCTCTCTGGGATCAGTGGGGTTATCTTCCCTTTATCATTTTGTATTGTGTCTATTTGATTCTTCTCTCTTTTCTTTTCTATTACTCTGGCTAGCGGTCTATCTATGTTGTTAACCTTTTCAAAAAACCAGCGGCTGGATTCATTGATTTTTTTGAAGGGTTTTTTATTTTTCTGCCTCCTTCAGTTCTGCTCTGATCTTAGTTATTTCTTGTCTTCTACTACCTTTTGAATTTGTTTGCTGTTGCTTCTCTAGTTCTTTTAATTGTGATGTTAGGGTGTCAATTTTAGATATTTCTTGCTTTCCCCTGTGGGCATTTAGTGCTATAAATTTCCCTCTAAACACTGCTTTAGCTGTGTCCCAGAGATTCTGGTACGTTGTGTCTTTGTTCTCATTGGTTTCAAGGAACATCTTTATTTCTGCCTTCATTTCATTATTTATCTAGTAGTCATTCAGGAGATGGTTGTTCAGTTTCCATGTAGTTGTGCAGTTTTTGTGAGTTTTTTAATCCTGAGTTCTAATTTGATTGCGCTGTGGTCTGAGAGACTGTTATGATTTCCATTCTTTCGCATTTGCTGAGGAGTGTTTTACTTCCAATTATGTGGTTGATTTTAGAATAAGGGTGATGTGGTGCTGAGAAGAATGTATATTCTGTTGATTTGCAGGTGGGGGGGGTGGGGGGAGTCCTGTAGATGTCTATTAGGTCCACTTAGTCCAGAGCTGAGTTCAAGTCCGGAATTAATTTTCTGTCTCATTGATCTAATATTGACAGTGTGGTGTTAAAGTCTCCCACTATTATTGTGTGGAAGTCTAAGTCTCTTTGTAGGTCTCTAAGAACTTTCTTTATGAATCTGGTGCTCCTGTATTGGGTGCATATATATTTAGGATAGTTAGCTCTTTTTGTTGCATTGATCTCTTTACCATTATGTAATGCCCTTCTTTGTCTTTTTTGATCTTTGTTGGTTTAAAGTCTGTTTTATCAGAGACTAGGATTGCAACCCCTGCTTTTTTTTTTTTTCATTTGCTTGGTAAATATTCCTTCATCCTTTTATTTTGAGCTTATGTGTATCTTTGCACATGAGATGGGTCTCCTGAATACAGCACCCTAATGGGTCTTAACTCTAAATCCAATTTGCCAGTCTGTGTCTTCTAATTGGGGCACTTAGCCTATTTACATTTAAGGTTAATATTGTTATGTGCAAATCTGATCCTGTTATTATGATGCTAGCTGGTTATTTTGTCAGTTAGTCGATGCAGTTTCTTCATAGTGTCTATGGTCCTTACAATTTGGTATGTTTTTGCAGTGGGTGGTACCAGTTTTTCCTTTCCATATTTAGTGCTTTCTTCAGTAGCTCTTCTAAGGCAGGCCTGGTGGTAACAAAATCACTCAGCATTTGCTTCTCTGTAAAGCATGTTATTTCTCCTTTACCTGTGAAGCTTAGTTTGGCTGGATATAAAATTCTGGGTTGAAAATTCTTTTCTTGGATTTGACAAATGCCAGGAAAAGAAAATGGTTGAGAAATTGAAACTAGTGGGGAAAGGGAGGGCCCACTGACAACCATTCCAGCCACCTGACCACAGCTGGTCTTCCCTGGACACCATGAACCACACTGTCCAAACCTTCTTCACTCCCACCAACACTGACCATCCCCTCAACTATGAGATGTTCAAGGAGGAGCATGAGGTGGCTGAGCTGGGGGTGCCTCATAACCCTGCTCCCCCAACATCCACTGTGATCCACATCCCCAGCAAGACCTCCGTACCCAACCATGTCATCTGGTACTTGTTCAACACCATCTTCATGAACTCCTGCTGCCTGGGCTTCATAGCGTTCACCTACTCTGTGAAGTCTAGGGACAGGAAGATGGTTGGCAACCTGACTGGGGCCCAGGCCTATGCCTCCACCGCCAAGTGCCTGAACATCTGGACCTTGATTTGGGGCATGATCATGACCATTCTGCTGATCACTATCCCAATATTGATCTTGCAAGTCTATCAATAGATCAAGAGGAATCATCCAGGCCAGGGGCCCTGCTCATGACCTGTTTCCCATGTACTCCACCTTCCATTCCTGGCCCTGCCCCCAAGCCAAGTCTCATATCAGCCCTTTATCCTCACACAATTTTCTACAATGGTGTTCAATCAAGTACACGTGTTCCCAGGAAAAAGAAAAGAAAGAAAGAAAATTCTTTTCTTTAATGATGTTGAATTTTGGCCCCCACTCTTCTGGTTTGTAGGGTTTCTGCAGAGAGATCTGCTGTTAGTCTGATGGGCTTTCCTTTGTCAGTAACCTGACCTTTCTCTCTGGCTGCCCTTAACATTTTCTTCTACATTTCAATTGTAGTGAATCTGACTATTATGTCTTGGGATTGCACTTCTTGAGGAGTATCTTAGTGATGTTCCCTGTATTTTCTGAATTCGAATGTTGGCCTGTCTTGCTAGGTTGGGAACGTTCTCCTGGATAATATCCTGAAGGGTGTTTTTCAACTTGGTTCCATTCTCCCCATCACTTTCAGGTACACCAATCAAACATAGGTTTGGTGTTTTCACATAGTCCCATATTTCTTGGAGGCTTTGTTTGTTTCTTTTCATTCTTTTTTCTCTAATCTTGTCTTCATGCTTTATTTCATTAAGTTAATCTTCAATCTCTGATGTCCTTTCTTCCATTTGATCAATTCAGCTAGGTAAACTTGTGTATGCTTCATGAAGTTCTAGTGCTATGTTTTTCAGTTCCATCAAGTCATTTATGTTTTTCTCTAAACTGGTTATTCTAGTTAGCAATCCCTCTAACCTTTTTTCAAGGTTCTCAGCTTCCTTGCATTGGGTTAGAACATGCTCCTCTAGCTCGGAGGCGTTTGTTATTACCACCTTCTGAAGCGTACTTCCATCAATTCATCAAACTTATTCTCTGTTCGGTTTTATTCCCTTACTGGTGAGGAGTTGTGATCCTTTGGAGAAGAAGAGGCATTCTGGTTTGCAATTTTCATCCTTTTTGCACTGGTTTTTCCTCATCTTCACGGATTTATCTGCCTTTGGTTTTTGATGTTGGTAACCTTTGGATGGGGTTTCTGTGTGGACATCCTTTATGCTGATGTTGATGCTATTCCTTTCTGTTTGTTAGTTTTCCTTCTAACACTCAAGACCCTCTGCTGCAGGTCTGCTGGAGTTTGCTAGAGGTCTACTCCAGACCCTGTGTGCCTAGGTATCACCAGCAGAGGCCTCAGAACAGCAAAGATTGCTGCCTGTTCCTTCCTCTGGAAGCTTCATCCCAGAGGGGCACCTGCTAGGTGCCAGTCAGAGCTCTCCTGTATGTTGTGTCTGTTAACCCCTGCTGGGAGGTGTCTCCCAATCAAGAGGCACAGGGCTCAGGGACCCACTTGAGGTGGCAGTCTGTCCCTTAGCAGAGCTCAAGCACTGTGCTGGGAAATTCACTGCTCTCCTCAGAGCTGGTAGGCAGGAACGTTTATGTCTGTTGAAGCTGTGCCCACAGCTGCCCCTTCCCCCAGGTGCTCTGTCCCAGGGAGATGGGGGTTTTATCTATAAGCCTCTGACTGGGGCTGCTGTCTTTCTTCCTCAGATGCCCTGCCAGCGAGGAGGAATCTAGAGAGGCATTCTGGCTACAGTGGCTTTGCCGAGCTGAGGTGGGCTCCCTGCAGTTCGAACTTCCCAGCATCTTTGTTTACACTGTGAGGGCTAAACCCACTACTCAAGCCTCAGTAATGGTGGACACCCCTCTCCCCCAACAAGCTCGAGTGTCCCAGGTCAATTTCAGACTGCTGTGCTGGCAGCGAGAATTTCAAGCCAGTAAATCTTAGCTTGTTGGGCTCCATGGGGGTGGGATCCGCTGAGCTAGACGACTTGGCTACCTGGCTTCAGCCCTCTTCCTGGGGAGTGAATAGTTCTGTCCCACTGGCATTCCAAGAGCCACTGGAGTATGAAAAACAACTCCTGCAGCTAGCTCAATGTCTGCCCAAAAGGCCACCCAGTTTTGTGCTTGAAACCCAGGGCCCTGGTGGCATAGGCACCCAAGGGAATCTCCTGGTCCACAAGTTGCAAAGATCGTGGGAAAAGCCTAGTATCTGGGCCAGAATGCACTGTTCCTCATGGCACAGTCCTCACGGCTTCCCTTGGCTAGCGGAGGGAGTTCCCTGACCCCTTGTGCTTTATGGGTGGGGCGTCGCCTTTATGAGATAAGCCAGGTACCTTAGTTGGAAGTGCAGAAATCACCCGTCTTCTGTGTTGATCTTGCTGGGAGCTGCAGATTGGAGCTGTTCCTATCTGGCTATCATCTTTCCAGCCACCCAAGAGATCATTATTAAAGCCGCAGAAGTAAATAGATCCCTCAGAGATCTGAGGGATACCTTCTAAAACAAAAATGGAAGAGGGCCAAGGATGGACTCTTGGACTCAATTACTTTTGAGAAATGGAAGAAGTAGAATGGTTCAACCAAGGAAACTGAGGAAGAGCAGTCAGAAAGTAGAAGGAGAACAAAGAGAATATTTTCATGAAAATTGGGGGAGGGGAAAAGAGTTAAAGAGGGTGAGTACAGAAAATAGTAGTCAAGGAAATAAGAACAGAATTAAGGCCATTTGATTTGGTGAACTTTGATAGGGTGGTTTCAATCAAGCCTTGAGGGTAAAATCTAGACACCAGAGAACTAAGACCTGAGAGATAAGGTAGCCAGAGCCGGTGACAGGATAAAGAGGGTAGTCAAATTCTTATGTGAACAGAAAAGTTAACCCAGGACTTTCAAGGGCAGAGAGAGCTGAGCTTTCTGTCCTCACTATCACTCTCTTGTGAAAGTTACCTGAGGCTCCTTGGCCTTTTTTCTGTCTTCTTCTAAGCCTATCCTGCTCCTGCCTTATCCTATCCTGTTTTGTATAGGCTACAAAGAACTTGATTAAAGAAAATCTAACCATTGTAAATACTTGTCCACTGACCCCAACTGGGAACTGCTTATTGACCAACATAATTTCTAATTATCTCACAGTCACTCTCCAAAGCAACGGTTTCAATTCTTGTCTACTTTCCTTAATACCCTGGCTTCCTCCCATTCTTTCTTGAAGGATGGTCTCACCTCCTGCTATGCCTGCAAGATAGTCTTATGGGGCCCAATCTCTCTCTACCTTACCTCAAATATCTTAAGCTCTATACTCTTGCTCTCATTCTACTCCTTTCCTCCAACCTTTGAGGAGAATGCCAGTGCCCCATCCCATGCCTTCAATTAAGTTCCCACCAGCCTGACTCCAGAGCTCTGCCCCTTTAATGATTCAGAATGTATCTTTTCTTTCCAACAAAACCCTGAGTTCCTTGCGGCAGTTACTGTGTTACACTGTCTCATAGCTTCTACAGCAAAGCTTATAAAAAGCAATTAACTTAAGAGAGCAACCTGAGTCAAAAACTGAATTCACTTTAAATGCGTGGAAAACCAAAGCTTCTGACAAACAATATAGCATAGTGATTAAAAACACATACTTTGGAGCCAGACTATCTGGATTAGAATGCTGGCTCTACCCACTACTAGCTCAGTGGTCTTGGCCAATTCATTTATTTCCCAATATTTTATTATGAAATTTTTCAAACATATACAAAAGTTTAAACAATTTTACAGAGAACACTCATATACCCACCACTAGATTCTACCATTAACATTTTACTATATTTGCTTTATCATATATATAAAAATATATATCTCCATCTATCCATTCATCAAACCATTCTTTTTGTGTTGTTTTGCACAGTAAGTTGTAGACATCAGTACACTTCTCCCTAACTACTTTAGCAGACAAATCATTAACTAGAGTTTCTCTGGGCCTCAGTTTTCTCATCTATAAAACAGGGATAACAATAGTAACTTCCTCAAAAGGTTTAGGGGAGGATTAATACATGTAAACACTTAGAATGGCACCTGCATACAGAAAACACTCAAAACAATATTAGTTATCATTGTTATTACTCTAGCAAATCCCACCCTCCCCTGCAATTGCTCCTGAGAGAACCAGGCCAGCCAGCCAGCCAGAGTTGTATCTCTGCCTTCCTCTCTTAACCCCACATACACATAAATCCATGAATTATCTCTAGGAGTTCCTACACCAATGAGACTTTATCCTTGCACCCAAAAGAAATGAATTCTTCCACCCTTTATACCCCTACGCATTCTGTCACCCTGGCCTGAAACCATAGAGTTTCATGCTCTTAAATTAGCGAAATGAAACAACTGCTGATCAAGGCTTCATGGAGCTGCCTCCTTCCCCTCCTTTTAAGAGCAAATGTGCTTATAGAAGCTGCTTTATTCCCTTAAATCGATGGGACATTCTTCCACTTCAATCTCAAAAAAAAAAAAAAAAAACCCTGCAAATGTCCTAAGACTATTCTCAGAAGATACAATCCCAGTGTGTATAATACTGCTATGGTATAAATAGACATATCATACAATCACTGACTATCATGGTTTGTCAACAGAATCTACTAGAGAATTTGGTACAGATCCTGTGTCCCACACCCAAATACTGGTACTCAGGACACCTAGTGTATGCCTCAGGACTCTGTCCTTCCAAAAAATGCCTCCAGATGATCTAATGCTCAAGTAAGTTTGGAAGCCAATACTTCTATTTTTCCTCCTTCCAAGGATTTTAAGTCTTCTATGCCACTGTGGGTTGCAGCACTCTTGAAATCGACCAGCTCTACCCTTTGCTCCATTCACTGTCATCTTACTTTATAAAACCACAAATAGTAACAGCAATGGCTAGCAATAATAATGTTAGAAAGAGAGACATTCAACCCTCACAAAATCTCTGTGCTGTAGGAGTATTATTATCTCCATTTTATAAATGAGGAAACTGAGAGTTAAGGAACTTGCCCAGGATCACATAGCTAGTAACAGGTGGAGCCAGCAATGAAAACCTAGTATCTTAAGTCCAGAGTTCCCTTCCCCCTCATAACGATTTTGTTAGCCAAGTTGGTGGAGACTTCCAGTGAGTCTGGGGAAAGGTCAGGGACTGGGAACTAAGGCAGAATGAACCTAGAGAAGTGGTTCTCAACCTTGGATAATTTTTGCCCCCCCAGGGAACATTTGGCAACATCTGGAAACATTTAAGTTGTCAAAACTGGGTGAGAAGCTGCAACTGGATGAGGGGATGCTACTGGCATCTAGTGGATAAAGGTCAGAGATGCTAGTAAACATCCCAGAGTGCACAAAACAGCCCTACCATTACCACCATACCCCCAACACATATACCCGGAAATACTTTCTCGCCCAAAATGTCAAGAGTGCTGAGATTGAGAAAGTTTAACCTACAGTGTTGGAAATTGACTGAAAATGAAGAAATAAGTTTCTTTTAGCTATAAAGAGAGAATGAGGTAAAAAATAGAGCAAGGGAGGAATGTCAGAGGCCAGGCACCAAAATGTCCAGGCCCTGCCCAAAGAGATCTCAGATAAATCATGAAGTTTTTTGCTTAATAGCCCTAAAAGCAATGCTCCTATTTCTCCGCTTGCCTGGAACCTTTGAAAGGGAACTTTGAACCACAGTTCCCATCACAGTCTCAGAAACACTGTCCAGAATAGTCTGAGTAGGAATAACTTGCTCTCACAAAGAAAGAAGACTCAGCAGAGAGGGACATGAAAAGAAAAGCAGAGAAACAGAGACACAGGCCACATGCAAAGTGCTCAAGCATCAGAATATGCACAGGAAATAGCCAAAGATATTCCACTTGGATAGTCACAAAATCATGTAATTGGGAAAAATTAATCTGAAAGACAAATGTTTCTGATGTAAGAGGAAGCTGAAGAGCATCAGGGCCAAGAGATACTTTACTAATGAGCCAAGAGTTGGCCTTAATCTGTGGTCAGTTGCAGAATTTATTTTGGGGCTGCCTAGACAGTCCCAAGGTCTAACTGGGGCACAACAGAGATCTGGCCCTCTATCCAGGATCGTAGTCATTAGGAAAAAATACTCAGAGCTGGGTAGATTGGGAAGCCTAGAGAAGATCTTGAAATATGATCCTGGGCCAGGTGCAGTGGCTCACGCCTGTAATCCCAACACTTTGGGAGGCCGAGGCAGGCCGATCACCTGAGGCTGGGAGTTCGAGACCAGCCTGACCAACATGGAGAAAGCCCATCTCTACTAAAAATACAAAATTAGCTGGGTGTGATGGTACACACCTGTAATTCCAGCTACTCGGGAGGCCAAAGCAGGAGATTCGCTTGAACCTGGGAGGGGGAGGTTGCAGTGAGCCAAGATTGCGCCATTGCACACCAGCTTGGACAACAAGAGTGAAACTCCATCTTGAAAAAATAAAAAAGAAATATGATCCTGGAGAATCAGCCAGTGATTGATGAAGACAGATTGTCTGAAGACAGACAAAAGAAACTAGATTTGACTGGAGAAAACCTGAGGAGGGAATGACAGCCGCCTGCGCCTATTTTGACTGTGTAGACATAGCTATAGAGAATTGAGCTCACTGGGTAGGGCTGGGGACACAGGGATCATGGGCAAGAGGGTACTGAATTCTCAGGGGGACAAAGAACTAAAAAAGGAATCTAGGATATTAAAGACTCTCTCCACCTGCATTTCAAATGTGTTTGGGCCGGTCCTGAGTGCCAAAAACTACTCTTGCTTGGTCGGTGGAGAGGGTAAGACCCAGGTAATGACAATATTTGCATCAGACCTTACCACCCAAGCTTTCTTGATCCAGAGTTGTCTCTGGGATATAGTCAGCTCTCAGGGTAATGTAGTGCTCTGAGGTCCTTTCCAGGTAAGGTGGGCAGAAAAGACTTCATAAAAGTTAATTGGCTGAATTCATTTATTGAACAAATATTTACCAAGACCCAATGTGTGTAGATTGTGAGAGGAAACATTGGCAATACAAAGAACATACTGGACATTGTCCCTGTGCTCTGATATCATATAATGTACTTCAAGAAACATATCAACAGAGCCATACAATGTTCGCTGGATCACTGATAAAGGCAGTGTGCAAAGAAGACCAAGGGTGCCCAGACAGCCAACGGGCTTCAGAAAGGTCATTGAGACCTAATGTCCAGAGATACTTCTTAGAGATGCTGGGCTTTGAAGTATAGATGAAATTCAACAAGGCTGAAACAAAAAAAGAAGTTCTGTCCAGGAGAAGAGAACAATCAAGAGCATAGTTTGCATGTAAAAAGATCTCATTAAGGAATAGGAGTGTAAGGACCCTTATTGATGCCCCTCAGATCATTCCACATGGGTGACCAGAGAATAGGTTACTATTTCTGCCTATACATAAGGTCAGCTTTCAAATACTTCTTTACTAAGTTCAATGAAACCCTTTTCTGTGCTGTGGCTTGGCCGTGGATTGACTTTGACATCCCTTCCACAATGGTCCAACTGGCTGGCTCCTCAAGACACCTTTCTGATGGGTAAATTATGTTCCATCACCTACCATCTGGGCTTACTAAATGAATAAGTATCCACTGTAGCCATGTATGTCAGGATACCTAGAAAGGCCTGAGTGATTTAATTTCATTAAACATCATGTAAAGATGTGTTCCAGGCCTTCTGCCTGAGAATATGTTGACAGATAGGAACCCCAAAAGGAATTGTAGCCATATCCTAGAGCTAGCTTGGGGCCACCAATAGGAAGGGAGAAGAAAACCCAGTGCCCCTTCTAAATCCGTCTGATATTTGCAGCCACCAGGTTGCAGGAGCTGGTTTTGATTATTTTCACTGGAACCACAATGAAAGGACATTAACTACTTAAAGGAAGGTAGTATTTGGTATCTAAACACATCTTACTCTCAATGGAAAATCCTTCCATTATACATTAAATATAACCAACACTGTAGGACAAGAGATACTGTAATGGAAAACAGGAGTAGACCAATGGTCTCTCCTACCACAGCCTGCAACCTCTCTCGGTAATGACCTGTCTGACTCCATTCTTAGGTATTCTTCTGTGCCACACAGCTAACAGTCACTTTGTTCATTCAATCATTCATTCAATTATTCATTCAACAATTCTTTACTAAGTACCAGCTATGAACCAGGAACTGGGTAGCAGATACTGGGAATGCAATCAAATGAAATAATCCTAGTCCCTGTCCTCCTGAGGCTTACATTCTAGTGGAGGAGACATATATTTTTAAATTGCACAAATAAACATATACTTATAACCTGTGATCAATGCTGTGAAAGAAAACAGCAAAGTACAGTTGATTCTCATTATTTGCAGCAGCTACACTCCATAAAGTTTTCACAAACACTAAATTAGCAAATCCTGAATCATTGTTCCTGGGGAAATACAGGGTTAAGTGTCTGCAAGCCTCTAGTCACAACATTTTCACCAGCCGACCAATACGTAACCTTGTTTTGTGTGTGTTTCTGTTTAAAGACACTTGAACATATATTGTTGTTTCATTAACACTGAACTCACAGCCAGCAACACTACAACTCATGCATGAATGAAGCTGCTTGTCTAACACATGCAGTTTCTCCGTAAGGCACATCACAGCCTTCTTGTGCTTAGGAACCATAGACAGCACTTCAGTACCATGCTTGAGAGTGACTTAAAACAAGGAAATCACCAATAAAAAGCACAAAAAATGCAAAAGACATGGCACTAAATAGACCACAAACAGGACTCTTGTTTAGAGTATGAGAACTGAAACAAGGCAGAATATCGCCTCGTTCAGCTTCAGCTGGGACATATGTCTCAGACAATTCAAAATTTTCACTGCTCTGGTGTCATAATCTTAAATATCCAGTAGAGGTAATACCAGCTTATTTAATCAGTAGATTTTTATAAATTTGGGAAGAACATACCTAAGTAGAATTAAAATGTACACTCATATTTAACACTATAAATCAGAAAAATATAGCTATTTTCATTGAAACAAAAATATTGAACCACTTCGCATTTCCCAGATTTACCTAATTTATATGAACTTGAATTTTTTAAACATTTGAGTTAATTTCTATAAGAATACTTTTTTTAGAACATTTAACCTATTCAATACAATATCATTTCCTTAATTTCTGAGAGTTGTAGAAACATTCCATTTATACAGCAATTATTTATCTCTAAGCTAATCTGAATAAAGCTCCTTTAAAGAGATCTTAAAATCTAATTTGGTGATACCATCCAAAGGCAGGTAAATACCCCATACTCACACAATAAAAGGTAAAGTTCTTTCTGAATTGTGTATAAACATACAGATAGGCAACTTATAGCTTTAATTCTAAAATTTAAGCCATAGGTCAAATATAAACATAGAATTATAAAACTCACTTATCCAAATCAAAGAGCTGTTCTCTTCCTGGTGGTCATGGAACTCTTCTTTTTTTTTTTTTTTTTTTTCTTTTTAGACGAAGTCTTGCTCTGTCACCCAGGCTAGAGTGCAGTAGCACAATCTCAGCTCACTGCAACCTCCACCTCCTGGGTTCAACTCATTCTCCTGCCTCAACCTGCCATGTAGCTGGAACTACAGGCACGTGCCACCACATCCAGCTAATTTTTGCATTTTTAGTAGAGACAGAGTTTCACCATGTTGGCCAGGCTAATCTCAAACTCCTGACCTCAGGTGATCCTCCTGCCTCAGCCTCCCAAAGTGCTAGGATTACAGGCCTGAGCCACTGCGCCCAGCGAATCATGGAGTTCTTAATTGATTAACCTCAAAGAGACAGACTAACAAACCAGATTCTGTCACTCTTTCACCCCAGCAGAGACAAAGTCTCTATAAACCTTGTCTCTGTTAGGAGAGACAGAGATAATTGAATGGTCAGATCATGAAACCAAAACAAGACAGCACCAGGAATCAAACAAGTATTCAAAAAGAATCAAAATCAAATCTTTATGGATCTACCAATAAACAAGAGTCTCAAACTACAGAATCAGGAACTGGACTTACCATTGGGACCCTCAGATCACTAAGGACCAGGAGAGGAGCATAAAGGGCTCTGACGGATCTTGTTTACCTGGGTGATATGATCTAAGGTAAGGTCCAATTCCATCTGAGTCATGGCACCAAAACTGTGAAGAATAAAATGCAACAATCAAGGAGATAGATGATTTTATTCGAGCTATTGTAATAGGGAGAATGTTCATTAAGAAGAAGAAAACTTGGGGTGGAGCTTATCTGAGTCATTGAAAAAGGGTAGAGGTGGTTCTTGCCTTGCCATTTATGAGGGCAGGATGGTTCTTTGCAGTTAGCTTCTTGGAACACAAAAGCATCACAAAACAATGGGACGTTTTCTTGACTGTTGCTACTTTTCCAAGAGCACAGAGCTCAAAATAAAGCTCAATCTTGTCAGGCCAAATCATGCAGCACCTTATTGACCATGGTAAGGCTGTTTGCTCTTTACTCTAAGAACAATGGAAGTCATTGAGGGTTTAAGGGGACTATGGCATGGTCACTTGACCTCAGACAGCCTGGCTACATCCTCCTACTTACTTAGCACACTGCCTTCAGTGCTTCCTGCCTGGTCTTCACAGGCTGCTGAATTTCAGGCTCCCGTATCGCTGTGATGTCTCTGCCTGACAGGATGCCCAGTGGGGACCCCAGGCTTCCTCTCTCAGGCTTCCTGCTTTTTCAGACCCTGCTACTCAGCTGGCCTGCCATCCCATACGGCAAAATCTCCCCCTAGGGCCTACTCCATCATGATGAGTGTTGAAAGGCCAGGGATCACAAAGTGACCTACAGGAGGTAGACAGATAATCTAAACAAGGAAAGCATCCACGGTACAATGCAACAGGCAATGGTGAGTGACTATGGCAAGCCAGAGAGTACAGATCCTGCCCCAATGTGGCAGCCACTACTCAGTATGACTAATTGCTGCCAAGCAGGCAACTTACCCAGTGTTATCCATCCTACCATTTTCAACTTTCTGAATTTTTAAATGTGAGCAACCAAGTCAAAATGTTTTAAAATATTGTTTAGGTCACATAGGGTGTTACGTGCTGAATTTAGCCTACAGATTCTCCTCTTGGCAACTTCTACTTTCACCCTAAAGAGATCCTGGACCTCTCAGCCTGCTCTCTACCCCACCCCCAGCTGCCAGCAGTGCTCAGCAAGTCATTTATCAATCACCTCTTGCCCCATGAGCAACACTGGTACCTACAATGTTCTCTGAATTCTCTGAAAATTTCTCTGAATGAGAAAACCAGCCTCATTCAGAGAATAGGCCCATCTAAGTGTATTACAGAGAAAGAGTACAATTCTAATACACATGAGTGGAGGCTTCATCAGCTTCCTGTCAGGAACTGGAATACAGGGGAACCTGGTGGCAGAGGCTGTCACTGACAGCACAAAGGCTGGGAACAAGACATTTTCTAACTGAAGGGAGGTGAGGTTCAATTACTTCCCTCTTTACCCTTCTTCTGGAGATGTGGGCAAGAGGCAGAGCAGTAGAAATGGCAGGTAAGCCCCATGGTAATCTACCAACCACAAGACAAGCAGCCTCTGGCAAGTTCAGATCCTCTGGTCCAACCTCTCTTAGGTCACTCTCCCAAAATTTATCCAAGGCCACCACATTCTGAATGGAGGACACTGAGACCAGAATGGCATTCTATCATGCCCTGGGCTTTTCAGGCCTCAACACAATCATGAACAATGTTCTGAGAAGCTTAGGCGGTGGCTTTACTTATACATAAGGCAAAAAGGAAGAGCAACTTATTTTCATAACCAACTCCTACACTAAAGAATTCAGAAAAGAACCAAGGGACGAAGTCACAGAGCATGCATACAGGGCACACATGCTCAAAATACTCATGCCCACAGACCACGCAAGCACTCCCCCTCATCTCCTACCCCCACCTTTGCCCACACCTGCAAACTCAAACCAGCCTCAGCCAGTAAACCCTTCACCTTCCCCTCCTCATTCTCAACACATGCAAAATCCTTGGCATTGATATTTCAGGCACAAAACTTATTTCTGTTCAACATTAATAGGACCAGAGGAACTTTTAACCAGGAATTACAACTCTTTCCAAAGGAGTTTAACACTGGACCCCAGTAAAGGCCCCAGGCTATTCTGTGAGCATGTGAAAAGCCTCAGGAGCTGCTTAGGAGGATTAACAGAAATAATCTTTCCAGGCTAATGGCTTTTCTGGGTCCCAGGTTGATCTCCAAGCCTGGAACAGAGCTCATCAGGCCCAGACTCAAAACTCAGGAAGGAAGCAGGTAAATTGCTACAGACTGCTTCCGTGTGCTATTGGATGCCCTGCAAGACAGAACCTCCCAATGTGGTTCTAGAGGCTCATTTACTGCACGCAAATGCCTTGTGTGTGCTGCGTGGCCAGCCTAACGTGGACAAAAAGTAGGTGGCCCCCTACTAGGGCAGTTTGAGAAATGGCTAGAGATTCCCTAACAACAACAAAAACAAAAACCCAGCCCTCCCCCTGCCCAAGCACCTGGAATCCACCATTACTCATTCCCCTAAAGCTGAAAAACTCCCTGTTGAAATGTAAACATATCGTCCAATTAACACCCATTAACACATTAGCATGGATTCCTTTTCCAGATTGGCTGATAAAATAGCCTACAGAACAGAAAGTAGAGTCCTAAAGGGATGGTAAATAGGTTTAGGTAAAGGTCAGCAAGGCTGAGCGGGGGAGAGGGGGAGGTCCGGGGTGGAGGGGAAGAGGCCTGAAAGGCAGTAACAGTGATTCTTTTACTGGTTACAAAGTGCTTGAACCTCACAATAACTCTGGCGAGTTGTCAGAGAAGGGTTTCTTGCTCCTCCCTCTTACAGTGTTAAAGAAGTTAATTGCTGAGCTCAATAGTTTATCAGTTTATCATTTGAACTGAGCTCTACAAACATTTCCTGAACATCTGCTCCACTCGGGCAATATGTTCTTTATCCAGGATACAAAGATGGTCAAGACACTGTCCCCCACTCTCAAAAAGCTTAGTCTACTGTAGGTGACAGTCACAGGTAGTGAGAACAAGAGGCAAATATCATGATAAAGGAAATAGTCGAAATTGTGAGAACATAGAGAAGGGACACCTGACTCAAATCAGGAGGTGGAGGTACAGTGAAGTCATGGAAGTTTTTCTGCAAGAACTAACACTTGAACCCAGATATTCTCATGTCAAACCTCGTACTCTTTCCATACCCTGATGATAAACTTCATCATGTCTTGACAATTTGTTTCTTTCTCTCGGTTCATGGGTAAGTTATACTATGCTGTAAGATAACAGCATAGTATAATTCTAAGTCAGGTCCTTACAGCTCTGACTGTCAGATCAGTCAGTCTTCCAAGGTCCATCCTTATAGTCAAGGTCTCTATGGGCCAGTGGGAAGAGGGAAGACATGAGAAGTCTGGGATATGGTTGAAGTTCAAGTTCTCCCTCATTGAAAGCCAATTATTTGTTCCTCATTGGGGTGACCTAGTTAAAAATAAAGGTATCAAGTATTTACTATGTGTCAGACATTGTGCTCAGCTTTTTGTAGACATTATCTCATTTCATCCTGCAACAGCCTGATGCAATAGGTAACACCTCCAATTTACAGATGGGGAAACGAAGAGTTTGAGAAACCACATGATTTGGCAAAGACTGGGATGCTAATCTAGGCCTTTGTACTGTGCTCCACTGCAGTATCATCTCGGAATTGCTGTAAGCACCCCTTCCCCTGCCTCCCAGCTACTCATTCCATCCATTCACTCATCCAGTGTTTGTTAAGCACCTACTATATTTAAGGTACTATACTTGAATATGCTGTAGTTGAGATTCTAAGACATGTAGGCCAAGGAATTTACTGTCCAGTTTACAGAACATAAACTTGCTGAATTTTAGAATTCAGGGATCACACTGCCCAACGCCCTCATCCAACATATGAAAAAACAGAAGTCCAGAGAAGACAAGTGAGCCACCCAAAGTTACATACCTGGTTAGTGGTTGACCCAGGATAAAACCGGTCTCCCTAAATTGCTGGTTCTCAAACTTTGTGCATTTTAAAGAAAATGAAGATCTCAGAGCTCCATCCTAGATAACACATTTGGAAGTTGTAGAGGTGGTGCCTGGGAATCTGTATTTAAATGAGAGCCACTTCATGATCCTTGGATCACACAAGGAGAAACTATTTCCTGTGTCCTGCTATGTCATCTGTACCACTAAATGGACACAACCCAACTCATTTTTTTTTTTGAGACACCCAGTCCAGAGTCCAGTGGCGCCATTTCAGCTCACTGTAACCTCTGCCCCCTGGGTTCAAGCGATTCTCCCACCTCAGCCTCCCCAGTAGCTGGGACTACAGGCTCACGTCACCACACCCGGCTAATTTTTATATTTTTTGGTAGAGACAAGGTTTCACCATGTTGGCCGGGCTGGTCTCCAACTCCTGACCTCAAGTTATCTGCCCTCCTCAGCCTCCCAAAGTGCTGGGATTACAGGTGTGAGCCACTGCACCTGGCCACAAACCCATTTTTATCTTGAGGTGAGACAGAAGAGCTAGACCTCATCAGAAGTACAAAACTATTGTGGACACAATCAATCTGGAGAAATAAGACCAATGCTAGGGAAAAAAATTGTAAAGGACTATAAGACAGTGAAAAAAGAAGTACCAAAATGCGTAGCAAAGACAGTCAAGGCTGTAGCAGTCAGAGAAGGAAAGCTCTCTGTCAGCTGAGGTAATCAGGGAGGCCTTTCAGTAGGGGGGTGGGATTTAAATCCAGCATTGCAGGACAAGAAGGATTTGGTGGACAGGGAAGAACACATTCTAGAGAGGGAAAATACTTTGAGCAAAGGTACAAAGTGAGGACGTGTAGGTTGTAGTCAGGAGACAGAGCAGAGAAGAGGCCTACACAATTCTGTCAGATTGAGGAGATAAAGTGGGGACCAAAATACAGTCGGCCCCTGCTTCCTGAATCACACACAGCATGGACAGAGAGAAAGATAATGAACAACCAAACAAACCAAATGATAATTTGAGACAGTGATAAGTGCTATGAAGACAATAACCAGAGTGATATGGCTGGAGGCAGGAAAAGCTATCTAGCTCAGAGAGTGAGAGACAGCCTCTGAGGAGATGCCATTTTTGCCACAACCCAAATGATGGTACATGTAGAAAAGCAGTGGAAAAAATGGCAGGAAGATGGTTCCTGAGACCATAACTGGGACTCTCCACCCTAGCTTTTCTGCTCTTCATCGAAACCCAGGTGAAAGATGTATAGGGCAGCAATGAGCCTGTTTTCTGATTTGGTCAAGACAGAATGGGACCCAGAAAAGAACAAAGTGCATTCTTGGTCACTAGGTAAGATTAGGTTGGGGGCCTAGGCTGACAGAGTGGGCTACATTCTGAAGGCACACTTTGTCCCAATATTCAAGTCTCTCACTCAGCCCTAGTCCTAATGGGTTCTTCCTGCTCCTGCCAGATACCTGGCAGTTCCCCAGCTGGTTCAGCCTCTGTCAATTTCTTGGGAACCCAAGGCCCTGAAGCCAAGACCTGACCCAGAAACTGTCCACGGCCCATGGGCTCCACCGGAAATGGCACACACACGCAAACAGGCATCTTTTCTCCTTTTGTAAGGTCAGAGTCTTGCTCTAGAGCCAGAACCTGAGGCCCACGCTGAGGAAATGGCTCCTCAAACTTCAGTGAATCTTCCTTTCGCTTCTCCCTCCTTACCTTTCTCCATAGTCACAGACGCCCTGCTGCTGTAGCCATGACCTATGTCTACAACTGGTCCATGGAAAAATTGACAGGTTGGTGATTTGTCTTTGGTGCCCCTATATCCTTTCTGTGGCCTTTTCTTCTGTGAGGGCACTCTCTCTCCTGGATCAGATGTCCAGGACCCTAGTGGTCTCTCCTTTCACCCAATCCCCTTCTCTCAGGAACAATATTAACGGCCCATTAATATTAAGATCAAAGTAACTAATGAGGCTTAAGCAACATTTGCATTTTCACAGGATGGTATTGTAGGTCTTCATATATAAATAGGGAAGATTTTTTAAAGTTAGATACTTAACATGTATTTCTGAAATGATGTTAGAAAGACAGTTGCTTATTCTGGCTATGTGGGGTTAAACTCTGGTTCCTTAAGGCAGAAGCTAAAAGACAATGTAAGGGCAAGAAAGAGCCAAGACACAGATTTGTCATAACTGCGGATGAGTTTATTTGTTTTTAACCATAATAATGATTAATATTATGGCAACACCCTGTATTGCGGGTATAAAACACAATCCTCTCCCAAAATATGACTCAGCCTCTGTACTCCCAGATATCACTGAAATTCCTTGGAAGGCAGCTGCAGACTTTTGCAGAGGCTCCCATTCTTGCTACTTTCACAGTTGGACAAGACAAAGCAGACCCAGAACCCTGCTACTAGGTGCCCAGTCATAAGGGAAAAAGGATTGGGCCCACAATCCCACCCAGTATAGCCAACTGCACATCCTATTCAGACCAACAGTTTCCCCACCCCCAACTACCACTTGGGAAATGGGCTGCTTCTGGGCCAAATTCCCTGTTTAACAGCAATCCAAACACTTCATCCTGAACCTTTGAATGGAAGGGCTCAGGAAAGTTCAGAGGGATAAGTATTTGCCTTTATCCACAAAATTCCTATACTTCCAGAACACCATTCCTGCCCTCTCTTGCTTGAGGACTCTTTGTGATTATATCTTTTACACTAACAAGTGAAAAAATAACTCAATTCCTCTACTGGGACCATATTCTTGGGTGTGGCTTTTCAGTTAACTAACTGATGCCTGGGACGAACAGAGATAAGAAGCGGGAGTGGCAAGGGCTAGGAAGGTCTCAGAAGCCCAAGTATTCTAATTACCATCACTTTTGAGTGCCAGCTCCAAAAGTTTTCCCTTTCTTTTATCATACTTATTGAAAAGAAGCTAAGGCCCCAAAGAGGACAGGAACTTGCCCAAGGTCATATCAAAAGTATAGAGTGGAGCTTAGGAACATGAGCCAGGTCCTCCACCTCCAGCCAAGTGCTCCATCCAAAAAGATGTGTGATTCTCCCCAGTGAGTCAGGGAAAACACAGAGAAACAGGGTTATCAGAGGAGAGAGTTGCAGTTCATGTGCTTTTATTCAGCCTCCTAAAATGAACAGGAAGGAGAGACACAAACAGGTCCTGAATGGATGTTAGAATTTCCTGAATTGCAAAACAGGAGGGCAGCAAGATGATAGTACCTTCTGTTTTCAAAGATACTGCTCCAGCATTGAGCCACTCCATCTTCCCAGATGTTCTCCACTATCCTGGAGGAGGGAAGGGAAGGAGAGGAAGAAGTGCAAGAGAAAAAGTAAGGAAAACATTTGGAAGGAAAAAAAAAAGATGGCTGAATGAATGTTTGAAAAAGAACACCATGCCATCCCTGGATGCTTTGTGTCCATAAGTTACAGTACAAGCTGGTTTCCACTCTTCTCTCTCCCCCACCTTCTACCCTGTCTCAGACACACACACACACACACACACACACCACAGTCTTTCTCTGTCTCATTAGTCTCCCTTGGGCCTACCCTTCTTTCCTTCCCAGATACCTGGCCCAGGCTCTGGAGCCTCTGGGCTTCAACTGTTTTGAAGGAATTGCTGGGCCAGCCCAGTCTATACGCTGTTTGACCTGTATATTTTGCAGATGTTAGTTCCCTCTGCCATTACCCAGGGGGACTAAGCAGATAGTTTGGCAGAAAAATATCTATTCCAAATGGTCTCATTATATTCAAAGAGGAAAATGTCACATTTCCTGCTCCCACCATCCACCATGGGCCTCTTCTCAATGTCTCTTAGACTGGGCTAAGACTATGTCTATACCTCTGCTACTCAATTTCCACTCTACCCCCTACCACCCCACTCCTGTCTTTAACCTAGAGCAGTGGGCTTTGCTGGCCCCAAAGGAGAAGGAGGCCTGAGCCAACAAGAAAACTGTTGACGCAAAGTAGAGCCACTCTCCAGAACCCAACTAACAACTCATCATCTAGAGGTCACTTCTCTGGCAATCTCACATATCAGGAACAAAGCTGAGAATAAAGAAGTAAGAAGGGAAAAAAAGGGGGAGTGGGCCTCCAGGAAGTCAAAAAGATGTCAGCAGGCCAGGTGCAGTGACTCATGCCTATAACCCCAGCTCTTTGGTAGGCTGAGGCTGGTGGATCACAAGGTCAGGAGTTCGACACCAGCCTGGCCAACATGGTGAAATCCTGTCTCTATTTAAAAAAAAAAAAAAAAAAAAAGATGTCAGCATACATACAGTAAAGTTTGCCAGCTTTACTCATAAGAGAATTTTTCTCAGAGCCAATTTCTTTATTTCAGACTGAATCCTTACAAGTGTGTTTATTGTTTCTGTAGCCACAGCAAATGAGAAACAGCAAATTATGAGGAGGCAGAAATACTGATAACAGCAGAAGTGACAGTTAAGTATAGACGTAGACAGTGAATCAAAGTCCTGAGATTTTGTCTTCTTAATAATACAGCAAATTTGCCAGGCATAGAGGCATGCGCCAGTAGTCCCAGCTACTCAGGAGGCTGAGGTGGGAAGATCACTTAAGCCCGGGAGGTTGCAGTGAGCCAAGATTGTGCTACTGCACTCCAACCTGGGTGACAGAGTGAGACCCTGTCTCAATAATAATAATAATAATACAGCAAGACTGACTCCTGGTGTCAACCATGGAGCAACTTGCTAGCCATGAGAAAGTTGATAAGCATCATTGGCCCATCTTGTCTACCTGTCTGCTTTAGCACATTGTTAGTTGCCTGACCATTTGCTTGAGAGTGATGAGTTATGATGGTGACAGGTGAGCTAAGCCTCCTTCCTAAAAACAAAAAACCTCCTTAAGCCCAGGTGAGGTAAACCCAGCCCTCTTGTCAGAAATGGCTGAGTGTGGCCACCTGTGCATCATAACTAACCAACCCAGAGGTGGGACTACAGTAACAGATATTTAGGATGGGCTTCAGAGCACCAGGCTTCCTCTAGAGAAAGGACTACCAGAGACAAGAGTCTCTTCCCTGGACTGGTCCTGCCAAGTCATTGTGGAATCTTGACCGAGTCTTTGAGGAAAGCACCCCTGGAAAGGTAAGTGCCTTTGGAAGGCTGAGCCAAGCAGCCCCATCTGCTCTACAATCCTCTGTCCATGTTGCTTTTAGCATCAGAATTCCATCTAGGGCCACCAAGCTCAGCTAGTGTCAATAGTTTCTGAATGTGCTCTTTGTAGTACACCCAAGATGACAGAATTGCTACCGTTACTATCACTTGAGTGGGTTTGAGTGTGAGGCATGCAGTATGGGCAAGTGGGAAGGAGAAAGACATTAGTTCCAGCTGGCATAGGAACTGGGCATCACCACCCAGATCACTTTGACTGGGACCTGAGGGAAGAAACAGTGAAACAAAACAATGCACCTTGGCTAAAGGATGTGTGGATCTCCTGTTGATTAGGTACAGAGAGGCAGGGCCTCAGAAGGTAGGCAGGCCCAGCAGCAACCACCTACCTAGCTGTGAAGCTAGAGAATTTAGGTGGTGGGCAGCAATCCTCCAAATTAGACCGAATGATCATGTTAGTCCATTCACAGCTGGACCTCAGCCACTAGCAGGGGAGGACAGGGAAAAGCATTCGGCCTCTAGAGGAGGAACTTAGCAAGAGCTAGGCCGGGAACCAGGGCCCTGATCAAACAGACCTTAGTCTAAGCAGAGAGAAGACACTCAGGCAGGGGAACTGGGTCATGCAGTGGGGAAGAGAAAAGGGCTGTGACTTGAGGTCTGCAAGGTACCTGGGTCTTTCTTGTGGCTCACCCCTGTCACCACTGGACTGAAGCAGCTGAGTTGTCTCATACCCCATTTAGGATTGGCTCAGAATGGGAAAAGGGAAAGGTTGAAGAAGGCAGGAGATTGCAGTCCTCTTGAACAAAAAAACAATTCTACCTCCAGGGTTATCCTTTATGAACCAGGAATTCACCCTGATTCCTTAGCCTCTCTGAAGATATTTGCACTCACTTTTTATAAACAGCTTTATTGAGATATACTTTACATACTACACAATTCACCCATTTAAAAGTGTAGAATTCAGTATTTTTTAGTATACGTACAAGGTTGTGTAGTCATCACAATCACCCATTTTTAACTAAAAAAAAATTTTTTTGAGACAGAGTCTCACTCTGTTGCCCAGAGTGGAGTGCAGTGGCACGATCTTGTCTCACTGCAACCTCTGCCTCCTGGGTTCAAGAGATTCTCCTGCCTCAGCCTCCTGAGTAGCTGGGACTACAGGTGCGCACCACCATGCCCAGCTAATTTTTGTACTTTTAGTAGAGACAGGGTTTCACCATGTTGGTCAGGCTGGTCTCAAACTCCTGACCTCAAATGATTCACACACTCAGCCTCCCAAAGTGCTGGGATTACAGGTGTGAGTCACTGTGCCCTGCCTAAAATGTTTATTTTGAGATCTTATTTGATAACCTGTAAGAAATAATGCAGAGATCTCTTATATACTTTAGTTTCTCCCAATGGTAACATGTTGCAAAACTGTAGCACATTATCACAATCAGGATATTGATATAACTCACCCATCTTGTTACAAATTATCCAGTATTATTTGTACTTATTTGTGTGCATATGTGTGCTTGCGTGGGTTTCACGTGTTTCATTCTATGCTATTTTATCACCTGGGTAGGTTTATGTATTCACCACCACAGTCAAGATGCTGAAAAGTTTTGTCATAAGGATCCCTTATGTTGCCCTATTATAATATAATCACACCTGCCTCACTTCTCTTCTTTCCCTAATCCCTGGCAACCACGAATCTGTTCTCCATCTTTGTAATTTTGTCATTTCAAGACTGTCATAGAAGTAGAAATAATACATCATAGCAACCTTTCGGGACTGGCTATTTTCCCTCAGCATGATTCCCTTGAGGGTCATCTAAGTTGTTACATGTTTCAGTAGCTTGCTCCTTTTTATCTTGCACCCACTTTTAATTTCGGGAAATTTGCCAGTGACTTAGTACATTGATTGAGAGGGCCTGTAGGAGGCATTGCAGCACAATGAAGGAACTGCAGAAGCAGAGGGTGCAGGCCTCAGTAGAGCTCTTCCAGCCTTAAAGACAGGCCTGGAGTCTTGAATTGCACTGAAGCAAGTGGCTCCTTCTTTTAGTCTGAAGCGCAGAGCTTAGTTATTGAGCAATCAGCTGCCAGCAGTTGTCACCACAAGACATCTGGCATTTGGGGGCTCCACCCATGTCAAACCCCACTCTCTAGAGGAGAAGCCTCAGAGGTGAGAAATCATTAATCCTAGCAGAGCCCAACCATTGAGTGTTTAGCATTCCAGAAACTGTCCACAGACAGCAACAATTGCCTTTGGAGAAAAAAAACCATGGCAGAAGCCAAAGAGCCTTAGGAAAGCCAGAGTTCTTGCTTGATTTTTAGAGTAGAGTTATCTTGAGGAGGCTATACTCTAGGAGTCTTGGTGGTACTGATTTCATATTTCTCTTTTTCATTCATATTGAAAACCTAAAGATTTTCTGCTTCTTCAGTTTCTATTGATCTCCTAATCATCAGAATGAGGTACCTGTTATGATGCCTATAACTTACTTTAAATACCGAAGCAGAGACAGCATAACATTCCACATGATTAGTTTAAATGTACACTCTATGAGTAGTCAGTTACCTTGATCAAGACTTCTAAGTCAGGTGTGGGGGCATGCACCTGTAGTCCTAGCTACTAGATAGAATGAGGCAGGAGGATCCGTTGAGCCCGTCAGTTCAAGTCTGTAGTGAACTATGATCACACCACTGCACTCACAGAACGAGACCCTATCTCTTAAAAAAACAAAAGACCTCTCACTCCAAAGTCACTCTCCAGAAATGGCTAGCTATGACTATTTGCTATTAATGCTGGAGGCTATAAAAATTAGCATAATAAATGTTAGAAATAAGTTTCCATTGGTGAGAACTGTGGCTTGTTAATTTATGTAGTGGTTGTTAAAATGGGTTCTTTTGGTGACGTTAATGGTATTCAAACTATGTAGACAGACTAGAATATTTCAGCTTGAACAGGGTATAAAAATCTAATAGCTCCTACCTTTAGGGATGGACTCTCCACCTACTCTCTAAAAGGTTCGGAGTCCTACTGCTGTATCCAGATAATTTTCAGTCCCTTGTACCTCAATAAGTAGTTAACTGAATCTGTGGCTGTAATATTATCACATTTCCTTCAGGTGATCCTTTCATGTAAGAATAAAAAAAAAAAACCCCTGAGATCTTAAACATCATTGAGCTTTCAGAACAGGTTTTATAAACTGTTTTGTGCCTTCTTGCTAATAAATGTTTATACGTATGGCACATTTTGGTCTGACATTTGCTTTTATTCAAAACTGGCATCAAAGTTATGGGAAGGTAGCTAACTCCCTTGCTCTCCTCCTAGTTATTAGTGACTACTCGAGGCCTACCCATAAAACTTAATAGTTGTATATAACCAAATCAGTTTAGGTCAGTTCACCACAGGACCTTAAGAATGCAAAGAAGGAGCTCTAATGTTAGAATCTCCATAAATCTCTGAAAAATCCCAAGAGCCACAAAAATTCTGAAGGGAAAATACTCAATTCAGTAGCAAACAGCGGTCTTTGTCATGTAGGCAAAGTATCTGGATGTCAGACTACGAGATCTGCAACTTGTGGTTCTTGGTCTTCATTGGGAAGGACTTTTCTATGGCATAATCTCTCAAGGTGGATCTTGAAAAAACTTACATCTCAAATCCTTGAAATCATGGAGTATTTATAAGCCTTTCACTGTCTTAGCTAACCCACACATCTTTAAAAATCTAAAATCTCTGGACAAAGGGCTGGGTGCAGTGACTCATGCCTGTAATCCTAGCACTTTGGGAGGCTGAGGCCGGAGGATCACGAGGTCAGGAGTTCAAGACCAGCCTGGCCAAGATGGCAAAACCCTGTCTCTACTAAAAATACAAAAATTAGCCGGGTGTGGTGAGAGGTGCCTATAATCCTAGCTACTCGGAAGGCTGAGGCAGGAGAATCACTTGAACCCAGGGGGCGGAGGTTGCAGTGAGCCAAGATCACACCACTGCACTCCAGCCTGGGCGACAGGGTGAGACTCTGTCTCAAAAATTTTTTTAAAAAATCTCTGCACAATGATTGATAGGAAAAAATCCTCTCTGTATGTTTAAGAGCCAGGCATGTTACACACATCTTTCAATTATTAAAGAAAAAAGCCCCTTCAAGGAAAGTAAAGCTCAGAGAAGTTACCTGACTCATCTAGGGTTCCATGGCCTATAAGTGACACAGCTGGGTTTCAAGCTCTATGTCTTAGTCCATTCCTGCTGCTATCACAGAATACCACAAACTACGTAATTTATAAGTTATAAAACTTATTTCTCAGTCTTGGAAGCTGAGAATTCCAAGATCAAGGCACCACCAGGTTCAGTGTCTAAGAGGGCCCAGCGTCTGCTTCCAAGATGATGCCTTGAATGCTGCATTCTCATATGGTGAAGAGCAAGAGGGTCCTAGGGTGCTTCTTTCAAATTCTTTTATCAGGTCACTAGTCCCATTCATGAGGGCTCTGCCTTCATGACTTCATCACCTCCTAAATACCTCACCTCTCAATACTACCACATTGGTGAATACGTTTCAGCATACGACTTCTAAGGGACATAGACCATAGCCCCCATTTTTCTGACTGTTTCTGCTCCATACCAAGCTGCTTCTCATCCTTTGAAAGATAATGGGTAGATAGAGGGGAAATAAAATCCTTCCCCAACGAAGACTAAAAACCACAAGTTGTAGATCTCCTCATCTGACATCCGGATACCTTGTTTACCTACATGACAAAGGGGCAGAGCAGCATTCACAAAAGATTCCTCTATTGCAAAGTATCTCTAACCTACCTCTTCCCACCCCTCAAAAACGTTGCTATTATGAGCAACTAAGGGAATGAAAAGGAATCAAAAGACCCAATAATGTCAAACCACAGGGTCCCTGGCATATATAACACTGTGTGTTACTAACTCACTGTGAAACCTTCAGACTACATATGTAGGCCATATAGCTTACATATCATATACAGTAGTACCTCTCTTATCTGCGAGGATGTGTTCCAAAATCCCCAGTGTATGCCTGAAACCTCAGATAGTACTGGACCCGAATGCTATCAATAGGAGCACGTTTCTATGTCTTCCACAAATTTAATGCTTTTTCCTTCCTAACTAAGCACTTATCACACACTGTAGCTGTAACTTTTGCAGTTTGATGCATGATAGCAAAACTAGCACAAATTTCTTTTTCATTCTTCACAATTTCATGGATAGAAGATTCATTCTCACTGTAGATCTTAGCAACCCTAGCATATGATTTTTTTCTTTCCTTATTGAGAACTTTCACCTTTTTACTTAAAGGAAGCAGTTTACAGGTTCTCTTTGACATATCCGAACTGCCAACATCACTACTCTTGTGCTTTGGAGTCATTATTAATTAAAGTAAGAGTAACTTCTTGGGGGTGGGAAGGTGTGATGTTTAATGGGTACAAAATAAAATAGAATGAATAAGACAGCATTTAATAGCACCACAGGGTGACTATAGTTCTAATAATTTAATTGTATATTTTAAAATCACTTAAAAAGTATAACTAAATTGTTTTGTAACACAAAGGCTAAATGCTTGAGGGGATGGATACCCCATTTTCCATGACGTGATAATTTTGCATTGCATGCCTGTATCCAAACATCTCATGTACTTCATAAATATATATACCTACTATGTACCCACAAAAATTAAAATAGAAAATTTTAAGAAAAAGAGTAACCTGAACATGAGCACTGCAATATTACAATCGTCAATCTGATAACCAAGATGGCTACTAAGTGGCATAGACAAGGTGAATACATTGGACAAGGAGAAGATTCACATCCCAGGCAGGATGCAGTGGAACAGCGTGAGATTTCATCCCCCTCCCCCAAAAGGCATGCAACTTATGAATCATTTCCAACTTATGAATTATTTGTTTCTGGAATTTTTCATCTAACATTGTGGACCATGGTTGACCACAAGTAACTAAAACCATGGAAAATAAAACCAGGGATAAGGGAGAAATATGTATTTCACATATTATCATATTTTAGTGTCACAGTCACCTAAGAGGTAGCTTCAATTATTTTTTTCAGTGTTACAGCCAAAGAGACAGAATTGGAGAGGATTAAATGACTCGCCCGATGTCACACTGCCACTTTATGTCATTATAAAACAGGACTGAAACCCAGATCTGCATGATTCCACATCTAGTACTTATCACCACTTTACCTGATATTTCATACCTTCTATGGATTCACTCTTGGACTCAAAGATAGCCTAAGATCCACTAGCTATGGTGTGCATCTAATTTCAAGACTGTCAGGCTCTTCGATGGCCAAGCCCCAAACCCTTGCTGGAGGGCAAGTCGTCCTGCCCCATCAAGCAGCCAGCTGGCCTCAGTTATGGTTTAGAAGGCTGAGCAACTCTTGCTTGGATTTTCTTCTCCATATTTTTTTTCCATGTTGAGGTCAGTAGGTTAGACACCCTCTGTTTTGGAAATCTGTAAGGCACTTGAAAAGACAAAGCTTTTTATATCTGCAGGAAAGGAGACCCCTGTCACATTAAGGGAAACCATGAGTGCTGGTCCCACCCCTCAGCCATCTGGGTCTTGCTTGCCTCCTCTAGCTCTCAGCTGTCCCTCCCCCTGCTCCCTCAATCATCCCCTAAATTCACACTTGGTTCAGGAGAAAGCCATGGTTTTACAAATAGCTTCATGGTCATTGCTTTGAATTACCACAATCCCTTGGGTAAACTATGAGATTACAAAATTTAACTTTAAAAGTAGTTAGTTTATGGCCAGCCGAGTCATGATACTGCCATTTCATCTCACATTATGGTGACCTCATCCTCCACTGTGGGCCTGAGATGCTAGTCAAGAAAGGCCTAGGCTTGGGGAGGTCCAGACAGTCAAGAGTCAGTGATGCCAGCATCCGCAAAGCACAGTTTTGTCCTTCCTTCCTGGGGTGGTGGGGAGGAAGAAGGAACTGAGGGGGACTGAGGAAGCATATACTGCTGGACTCTGCTGCAGAGATTTTGAGTGGTAGTATGGCTATGCAAGCTTATCTGGGGTGGATTGTAACCACCCAACGGGTTCTTTCTGCTCACTGCACAAACAAAACCATTCTACAGCATTGCAATAGAAAAAGAGTTTAATTGACATGAGGCCAGCCACACCCTGTGGGAGACAGAGTTATTACTCAAATTAATCTCCTTGAAGGCTCACAGGTTAAAGGTATTTTTCAAAGGTACTTATGGGGAAAAGGTGGGGGTGGCTAGGCAATGGATGCTTGCTGCTGATTTGGCTGGGGGAGGTGGAATCATAGGTGTGTGAAAAATGATCCTCCTATGTGCTGAATAGATTCTTGGTGGGGCCACGGGAGCAGCTGGCAGAGGATCCAGATGAAGCCTGGTGTCAAACATGCAATAAAAACCTGAAGAGATATGTCAAAATGCCAATATTAGGTTCTACGATAGTGATGTCATTTGCAGGAGTAATTGGGGAAGTTGCTTATCTTGTGACCTTCAGAATAATGGCTGGCAATTGTTTATGTCTACACCTTAGCAGAAGTCAGGCTTCTATTCTCCTCCTAGCCTGGTGGTCTTGGATTAGTTTTACAAAGATGGTTGAGTTTTGGGAGAGGGCTATTATCATTTAAACTAGAAGCTAAATATCTCTCAAAGTTAGCTTGGCAGCTCGAAGGTTAAAGGAAAGAGGGGCATTGACTAGATCAGATCTCCCCTCTACCATTATTTTCTCACTAATACAATTTTTGCAAAAGTGGTTCCAGCACTGTGATGACTTTCCAGTTCCGTGCCCTGTCTAGGTCCATCTAACCCCCCCACTTAAAAGTTTGTTCCCCCCATCTTTACCAAACCCAGATTCTGGGATTCATCCTGTCCTAATCAGTGAAAAATATATCTCCCATCCCTACCTCACCAGCTAAGGCTCAAGCAAGCGGCTTCTGGGTCTGCTCTGATCTCAAAATTGCAGTCCAGTAACTGGGCTCTTGTCCCTTCCCTTATGTACAGGTACCTGCCTTGTACTCAATGCCTATGACTAGGCTTCTGTTTTATTCCCTCAATATCTGAGGCCCTGTAGTTCCCTAGGTACCCAAATTATTCCAGCATGGGAAAGGGTGTGTGGGGAGAAGGGGGCTTCCTGGCCAATCCTTTCAATCCCTACCCAACCTGGGTCCTTTCCAGCAATTGGATTCCTTCAATTAAATTCACATATTTAAATCTGAAATGTTATCAGTTGGCTCCCTGGTAGGAAGATGAACAAATAAGCATTCATCCACTTCTGCCTATTTTCTCTCCTGTCTCTTCCTTATTTTTGTTAGTCATATTAATATTTTTACTTTATCTGGATTTTTAACAAATTGGTAATGTACCCCTGCTACTTGCAGCCGGTCCTTCTCTGATACCAGATCCCTACCTAGACACTTGTATCCAGCCTGCTGCCAAACTCCTCGGATGCTGGCTCTGTCTCCCTGTAGGGGCACCTATCTCTTCCTTGCTGCCAGGCCTCCTTGGTCCTGACTGTTGGGACTAAAAACTACTCTTTCCTGGGCCTGTTGCTTAAACCTCCTCTTGCCACCGACTCTGTTCCCTTTGGGTGTGCCTTTCTCCATAGATTCTGCTCTAAGGAGGTTCTGGCATGACCATCCCCAGCTGCCAAGAGACACAATGGCACCCTTAGCCAGCCCTGTTCCCATATTTAAATAATATGGAGAAAATCCTTTTTTTTTTTTTTTCAATTTTAACTGAGACAGCATTAGAGTTTTTTGTTTTTGTTTTTTGGTTTTTGGTTTTTTGTTTGGAGACAGTCTTGCTCGGTTGCCCAGCCTGGAGTGCAGTGGCGCAATCTTGGCTCACTGCAACCTCCGCCTCCCGGATTCAAGCAATTCTCCTGCCCCAGCCTCCCAAGTAGCTGGGACTACAGGTGCGTGCCACCATGCCCGACTAATTTTTGTATTTTTAGTAGAGAGGGGTTTCACCATGTTGGCCAGGCTGATCTCGAACTCTTGACCTCAAGTGATCTGCCCGCTTGGCCTCCCAAAGTGCTGGGATTATAGGTGTGAGCCACCGTGCCCGGCCAAAATTAGATTTTTTTGAAATGCACTTTTACCAATAAATTAGACTAGGGGGAATAACCTGCACCCAAAACAAAAAATTTAACGGCTTACAAAATAAATCTGCATGTAATCACAGATTAGATTGGATGACAGTGTATGAGGCCATTTAGATATTTTTTTTCCTCTACTATTTCCCCCAACCCCATTTTATTTTTTTATTTTTAGAGACAGAGTCTCGCTCTGTTACCCAGACTGGAGTGCAGTGGTGTGATCATGGCTTACTGCAGCCTTGACCTCATGGGCTCAAGCAATCCTCCCACCTCAGCCTCTCAAGTATCTGAGGCTACAGGCATGCACCATCACACCCAGCTAATTTAAAAAAAAAAAAAAATGTAGAGACTAAGTCTTGTTATGTTGCTCAGACTGGTCTCATACTCCTGAGCCCAAGTGAACCTCCTGCCTCAGCCTCCCGAAATGCTGGGATTACAAGTGTTAGCCACCACACCCAGCCCCCAAATCCCTTTTTAAGGGTTATTTTGTTTCATTTCAGGAAATGAGGGATTCAGCACTGTCACAACCTCCTATTTTTTAAAAAGAGGCCAAGCATGGTAGCTCATTCATACCTGTAATCTCACCTCTTTGGGAGGCCAAGGTGGGAGGATTGCTTGAGCCCAGGAGTTTGAGGCCAGCCTGGGCAACATAGTGAGACCCCATTTCTATTTAAATGAAATTTTTAAAAGACAGTAAATAAAAAATAATAATACAATTTCTTTTAAAATGACAGTGAACTGATAAGTAGCTAATACTTCATGCCCAAGGGGAAAAAGACCCCATTTCAGCTTTCCATGCCTTTTGCCACTGAGCAAGGCTTTAAGCATGTCACAATCCTTACAGCCTCCAGACCTTACTCATGTGCTCCTACCAGGTGGAATGCCACTCCCCCTTCACTCCATTTATCTGAACCATACTCATTCTTCAAAACTCCAATCTAGTATTACCTTCTCCCAGGAAGCACACCATTCTCCTACTTCTCAACCACCTGCTGCTGTTAAAATCTATCCCACACAATGTAGCACTTAATTCAGTCAACTCTTAACTCCTAATATTTAATGTAAACTAGTTTAGACTCCACAATTAATCCCATAGGCATCCTTCTTGATCTCTTTCAGGGACACTTAGCAAAAGTCTGAGCCTGAAGTTAGGGCTCAGCAAAGACATACCGAAGATACTTGTTCTAGAAATAAAATCAGAGGTTTCCATTCTTTTAATATACATGGTTAGAAAATGGAATGTTCAAACACAGCCATGAAAAAACAAACAAACAAACAAAAAACCCTTCAGCATCCTGGGGGAGCAGCTAAAACGTGTAGCACCAGGAGCACTGAGAGCAGGCCAGACCCTTCCCTCTCTACAGCTTCGAATACAGTGAATAAAGATACATGAAATGCATGTAACTTATGAGATTCATACCCCTCCCAGAAACAGGATGAAGGTCAGTAATTTCAGGGTGAGAGTGGCAAAAAGGGGACGAGGTCCTGCTAATCAGAGGCCATATCCAGAAAGCAAAGAGCTGATTTCAAGATCTTGCTTTTTCCCTTCTTTGTGTAAGACCACCTCAGCAAGGCTCCAAGGAAACTGGAGCCTCAGTTTTTTTGGAGGTGTCCCTGCCTGGCTTCCCTGTCTTCTTCAGGCTAAGGGAATAAAATAACCACCTCAGGTAAAAACAGGAAGTGACTTTAACTTCAAAAGAACCCAGCTTCACTGTCATGTATATTCTTCAGGCAAATCAGCAGAGGCTGCCTATAGATTTGCATACTTACATATACTTATTCACACCTTAAACCCACCCACGACTCTCACCGTTACACAGACATATGGAAATTCTTCTGCACACTGTCACAAATACAAACATAAGTACACATTTGTGTTGAGAAAACCAACATTATCATAGTCTGTCTCTACCCACACTTCTCCTCCCCCAACACCCAGCCCCCGATATATACCATTGAGACCCACATTCATATCACATACATCAGGTTGAGCAGTGATCCCAGTTGCCAGGGTTAGAGTCACATTCCATAGCGTTCCATTCCTCTCAAAGAACTAACAGATCATTTCACAAAGATATCATCACCTGCCAACTAATGTCAAGTTACAGCCAGAATACATGGCACATTACCCACCCCCATTACAGGTAGGCTCACAGGAGAATGACATCAGAGACTGACCAGACAGGTAAGATGGGGGCTTGTCCCAGCCAAAGAGATTGCCTTTCCACTCTGGGCCCTAGAACTGGGGGTGGGAAAGTTGTCTGACTTTTTGCAGACTTCTCAAACTCTAGATACAGATCACCTAGGTTGAAAAAATTAGAAAAGAAAAAAGACTGCCCCCTTTTTTTTTTTAACCTTTTTATTTTTTCTTTCCAATTTTTATTTTCGTTTCAGAGGGTACACGTGCAGGTTTGTTACACAGGCAAATTGCAGGTCATGGGGGTTTGGGGTACAGATTATTTCATCACCCAGGTAATAAGCATAGTACCCCATAGGTAGTTTTTCAGTCCTCACCCTCCTCCCACCACCCTCCACCCTCAAGTAGACCCTGGTAAGACTCCTCTTTTAACATGATTTTTTTTTTTTTTCCGGAAGATGATTGGGTCATGTTATACTACTTTTTCTTTTGAATAAGGCCCCAACTCCTAAAGAAAAGTGTAGTGATCAACAGCATGGTCCCCGGAGCCAGACACCAGGTCTGAATTTCAGCCCCATCACATACTAGTTGCATGACCTTGAGCAAGTTATTTAACCTCTTTAGCTTTCAGTTTCACAGTCTGTTAAAAGTCGGGATAATAATAGCATCTTCTCGTGGTGGTATGATGTGATTTACATTTAAAGCTCTTAGAAAAGTGCCTGGCCTGGCCCTTAAGAAGCTCAATAAATGGAATTATACAAAGGAGTAATTTCCTGTTTTTCCCGGGCCTTTATGCCCTCACTACCTGCTTGCCCACCCACAGCTGACAATGTGGTCACCCTGTTTCTCAGTCATGCCTTCTAGAGCCCAGAGAGAACAAGACTGGCCCAATATCACACAGAAAGATTAATAGGATTGGAATTGATTGCTTTGGGGTGACTCAGCAGGCCAGTAGCCAGTGTTCTTATCTACTTCATCTCCTCCTTAGGAAAAAATGAGCATAGTTGGAGGAAACCTTGGGAGGAAATATGGCTGGGGCCAGGCAGGATGTAAATAATATTAAGAACAATAACAACTTAATATGTGCCAGGCACAGCTTTAAGTACATTCTGTGTGTTTTATTCAAACCTCACAGCAACCTTACGAATTGATGACTACCATTATCACCTGCATCATACCGAAGAGAAAACAGCCTCCAACACCTAGAATGGCTTAAAGCTGGGGTTATGAACCCAGGCAGTCTGACACCAGAGACGGAGTGTTCAACCACTACACTATACCGCTGTCCACATAAAGCAAAGAAAACAGAAGGATAGATGAGGCAGGAATAAAGGACAATGGAGTGATACAAGTTCTTTTTGAAGTAAATTGATTGAGGCAATCTAGTGTTTTGGCTAAGCACTAATTTAAGACCAAGGGTTAAAAACTAACTGGGTTTAAGGTTTACCTCTGCTACTAGCTATTGATTTTCTTTGGGCCTCAGCTTCCTCATCTGTAAAATGGGAATAAAACTAACAAGTATTTCATAGGCCAGGTGTCATAGCTCACATCTGTAATCCCAGCACTTTGGGAGGCCAAGGCAGGAGGATTGCTTGAGGCCAGGAGTTTGAGACCAGCCTGGGCAACACAGTGAGACCTCATCTCTACAAAAAAAAAAAAAAAAACATTTTTTTTCTTAATTAGCCAGGAGTGGTGGTACATGCTTGTAGTCCTAGCTGCTCAGGAGGGTGAGGTGAGAGGATCACTGGAGACCAGGAGTTCCAGGCTATACAGGGCGCCATGATTGTGCAACAGCACTCTAGCCTGATTGTCAGAGTGAGATCCTGTCTCTAAAAAAGTAAATAAATAAAAATAAAATTGAAAACTAACTAGCATTTCTTAGAGTTGTGATAAGGTGTACAGAAGATAATGCACGTAACATGCCAAAGGCACTGCTTAACACACCTCGGTAAGTACTCAGTAAGAGCAACTAATGTCATTGGCTGTGCCACCTTTAGGATTTGCCTAGCTATACAGCTCCCCCTGCCCCTTCCCAGGGAAAAGCATTTAGGAAGGAAAAAAAAATTTGTAAATTGTCCAGAAAATGAAGAACTGAGCAGAGTAACAGTTCTAGACATCCTTTCCCACCTCTCAGGAGTATATGTGGGCGTGGGGTTGGGGGTGGTTAGTGAGCACCAGCATTATTAGCATCACCTTCTCCTTTCTCAAGGAACAGAGCCTGCCAGATTATACCCCAGCCTTTGGTTGCTTGTAGCCTGAGTCAGAACTCTTTTTTTTTTCCTTCAGTTTTGTTTTTCCATGTCCTTTTCACATCAACCCTGTGAGGTACTGGGAAACAAGGAAGTAATTTCAAGTGTGTTAAGTGTCTTCCATGTGGTGGACACAATGCTGCCACTTTCCGTCAGTGCCCAATACCTCACAATATTACTGGGAAGGGGGTGTACTTCTCCTCACTTTATAAATGATGCCCTGAGTCCAGGGAAGGATGCTGTCTTCTTTAATGTACATTTTCCTCTCATCCCATCTATTCAGTACTACTCTGGCCTGACGTTGCATCCTGCTGAGGATTTTCTGTAAACTGAACTACACAGTATTCTAACATTTCACTGTCCTCAACACACCAGTCTTTGCATAATCCTAAATCCCATGAGTTGAGAGTAATTTGCCACCAGTGGAGCTGAGATCAACTTATGACTCTGCTGCTTACTCGCTATAGGATTCTGTACTAGTCACTTAACCTCTCCCTCTATTTCCTCATTTCTAATATGGGGGATATTGACACTTTCTACTCCATGAGGTTGTGAAAATAAAATAACTTTCTTCAAAGTGCTCTGTCAACTGGAGATGCTTGACATAGAAACATTATTTAAAACAGAACCATCAGATAGCTTAATCTCAAAGGAGCCCCAGAAGGGCAACGGAATGCCTGTATTTCTGACTTTCTATCAAGTAGGACACCAGATCTGCCAACTATAGTTGGTGACTTTGGGAATGTTGGGGGGCAGAGAATGCAGGAATATCCTGAAGTGACTGTTGAGGAAATGATCTTTGCCATAATCAGTGTGTAATCTATATCATCATGGAGATATCTGAATCCCTTATATAACATTCTTCTAAAAGCAGTATCATCTATACTATTTCATGTGGCACTCAATACTTATTTGAGGTATTGGTCACTGTTGGAAAGTGCCCAGCATTGTGTCCACCACATGGAAGAAACTTAACACATTTGAGATGAAATTAAAACTGTTTCACTTCCTTTGTTTCTACTTTCCCTTTCCCACAAGTGCTCCATCTGAATTTGTAAAATCCTTCCCATTTTCCCTTCTAGGCCCATCCATTACAAAGGACACCTTAGTCCAGAACCAGGCCCTAAACCTCCAGATCAGTCTTTCTGAATCCACGCAGCACTGTGCACCTGATACCGTCTTGTACTGCAGTCATTTATATACTTGTCTCAACCTCTGCCCTTCCTTCCCCACCTTCGCATTCAATTCACAAACTCTTTGAAGGGGAGAAGGAAGAAAGAAAGACTGATTCCTCTGTATTTCACCAACCTAATAGTTGTTTTATGTCAGTCTCATTTTATAAAGCTTTTAATTATGGAAATTTTTATATATAATTTCATATATATATAAAGTATAAACACCAATATACCCCTCACCCAGCTTAACAGTTAGCGACACAAGGACAATAATCGCATCTATACCTCCACTCATTCTGCCTTCTTACTTTGAATAACATAATAGCAAATCCCAGACAGTGTATGATTTCATCCATAAATACTTCAATATGAACGACATTTGTTGCACTTCTATGTCCCCTACAATTGGAAGATGACTTGCATTTATGTTCCCTGCTACTGGACGCACCTCAGATTATTTCTGAGTGTGCCTATTATGTACCATATTTTGTGCTTGGCTTCAGAGGTTCTGTCTGAGCTGCGGAGGCACACCAGTACCAAGCCAAAATATTCCCAACCGATAATTGCTACGGTTCCAGGGAATGAGCTCAGGGTGCACGTGGGAGCCCAGCAGCAGGGCCCTGAATTGCACTAATTGAGCGGAATCGGGTTTTCTCATCTCATGGTGACCCTGAGTTCAATGTCACCATGAGACTAGGGGTCTCCAGCAGGAGGCGCTGCAAAGAGACGGTGTGGCGTGGGGCCAACTGAGTTCAGCTTCTCATGAGGGAGCCTGGAAAGGCGGCCATCGCCGGCTGCGGGTGCAAACCAAGTAACAACTCCGTTTAATAGGTGAGCAGGACGCCGAGTGCCAGGGCCCAGAGGAGCCCCAGGATTCAGGTTCCGGGCAGAGGTGCAGGGGTGCAGGGCAGGTCTGGCACCTGCTCCCCCAGGACTTCTGGACGCTGCACGTTGACCTGGTTGCCACAGGTTCCTGTCCCAACTGCCGCTCTTCCTGATAGAATATATCTCGGAGCAAGGCACTGGATAGAACGAGGAAACACCTGTTTCCAACAAGAAACGAGGTAGGGGGGAAGCCCCCACCAGGCTTCCAATGGCCTCTCATTGAGCTTGCTCTCGAGAGCCTTGTAAAAGCGCGCCCAGAAAGCCAGCGGAGATCATTTTTCAAAAAGATCGCTTTCTATTTCTTACTCCCTCCTCCTTTTCCTAAGCCTAAGCTGTAACGTCTCTTTCTTTAAAAACAAAACAAAACCAAAAAAAGTCGTCTTTCCTCTGAGGGGTTTCCCACTCCTCTCAGACCCTCGTCTTGGTGTCTACAAGGACCACTACCCCCAACCGCAAATTTTGCAACTGCATTGGCTTCCGGGTTTTTCATTTCCTCAGTATCCCGCTAACCTATACAGGTGGGAATTAGGACTTGGGGGCCGTGGAACAAAGAAACCAAGATTCCCTGTCCCGGGTCAGACGCCCCTTCCGCAGCCTCCGACCAACTGGGGAACAAGAGGAGATCAGGAGCATGGGAACCCCCCAACTCCGGTCTCACGGCACTTTCCAAAGGCTGGCATAGCAACCCGAGGACGCGTGGGAGGTGGGGACAGCCCCCGGGCAGCAGACAGACAGACCCCCACGGAACAGGCCTTGAGTGGCCGTGCGCGCCAGCGGCCTCCACGCGCTGGGCTCTGTTATTTCATCAGCAGTTTCAGAAGAACCTGCCAAAAGCAGTTATGCCTCACTGCAATGTGTAGCTTTTTCCTGCCATTTTTTCATAATAAAAGAGGGAGTGAAGCTCGCTCGCTCTCTCCCTCCACCCCCCTCTCCCAAAAAGAGCCAAATGGATGCAAGAAGGAAAAAAAAACCCACACACCAATCTCCGAGGGGGATGCCAATGAGGTGTGGCTTGTATTTAAATATCCAATATGTCAATGTAAGGGGAGTGGGTATGTATATAAAGTGCCGTTTGCATCTGATAGCTCGACGAAGCCAGCTATGAGAGGCCGGAGGAGATGGATGCGGAGGGGAAAAGGCACTTTGACTGAGAGCAAGGTCAGGAGCGCGCTGCCCCACGCTCCCCGCCGCTGAGAAGTTCCTTGGACGCGAACAGACGTCGACTGCAGCTCAGCAGAGCGCGGAGAGAGCGAGCTAACGAGGGAGCGCCGCCGAACCGCCCGCGCCCGCCGCGGGGAGAGGCAGTTCGCGCCCCGTGGCCCCGGCTCGGACCGCGAGCGCCCAGCACAACCCGCGCCGCAATCGGCCCAGCCATGGCAGAGGTGGGGGGCATCTTGGCCTCCTTGGACTGGGATCTACACGGCTTCTCCTCGTCTCTGGGGAACGTGCCCTTAGCTGACTCCCCCAGGTTTCCTGAATGAGCGCCTGGGCCAGATCGAGGGGAAGCTGCAGCGTGGCTCACCCACAGACTTCGCCCACCTGAAGGGGATCCTGCGGCGCCGCCAGCTCTACTGCCGCACCGGCTTCCACCTGGAGATCTTTCCCAACGGCACTGTGCACGGCACCCGCCTCGACCACAGCCGCTTTGGTGAGGACGCGGTCGGGGGACGGGAGGCGGGCGGACGGCGCGCTAGGGAGCCGACAGCTCCGGGCTCCGGCGTAGGGCCCGCGGACCGCCCACCGGCTTGGTGTCGTCCGGGCCAGTCGAGGCAAGACACGACGGCGCGGGCGTGGGCCGCTCGACATCAGGGGGCCCTGCACCCTCGGACACTCTGGAGGGGGCGGGGGCGCCTTGCGGTGAGGCCTCTCCTTTCGCTGCTCCACCATCACTCCCCCGGGAGCAAGGGGCTTGTTTTGGGAGCTGGACTCTAAGCCTTGGATGAAAGCAGGTGGAGCTGAGAGAGGGGTGGGAGCTCTCGCCTTGGAGGCCGGGACCGTGGCTGCTGCGCAGGCCGAGCCTCGAGGGCAGCAGGGCTGTGGCAGCTGATTTCCTGGAACCGGATCCTGCACGGGCCATGGGCATATGAGGCGGTCGGCCCGCACTCAAATCGCTTTTGGCCCGTGGGTACGGGCCAGCTGTGGCATCTGCCTGCCTCGGGGTCGCTCTGTCCAGGGTAGGAGCCAATCCAGGCAGCCTGGCACGAATTGGGAATCTAGGAAAACCTCGCGGTGTCCACCGTGTAAGGGCACAAGCCCTGGGGCAGCTTTTGCCGGAAACTACCTCTGGACTCCTTGCCTCCGTGAGGAAACCGTCCTGGGCCCACTCCCCAGTCCCAGAAACAGTTGTCTCTTGGGCCCAAAAGAGTAAACGTTCAACCTCCACCCAGGATTGTCTCTGCCTGCCTGCCTGCCACTATACAGACTGTTCAACACAGCTGCCTGTCTCACATATAGAACTAATTACACAATTAATATAAGCCTTGATCTATGGTGAAGATCATTAGGTTTCTAAGCAGATGTGTTCACTCCTCAATAATTTGCCATTTTTATTTTCAATTTCCAATTCTCTACTAAGTCATCATGGGAGTTCTGTGACAGCTATCTTTGCCCCTCCCCATCTTCCAATGTCCTCTGCTTCCTCCCAAGGACCCTATAATCCAAGAAGGACACCTTTTCCCCCAAGCCAGTAAGATATTCTGCCTACACTCAAACATGACACCCTTCCCTTCGTTCTCCCACCCTCCTTCTTGCCAACATCCCCCTGCTACCCCCCTCAAACCTCTCCATCCTCCTATTCTCCATGCCTTGCTAGACCTGCATCTGGAATGCACAGCAAAAAGGGGGACATAAGGGCCAGTTGTTGGGTAAGGCCAAGCCTAGCAAACAGCTCAGGGGCAGAGTTGGTCTTCCTTGCTGGGAACAGGCAGGAACCCTAATGAGGTCTATGGCATCTTGGAAAAATGCACTCAAATAGAGCTAGAGTAGCGTAGGTTGGGAGGGGTAATGGAGGGGTGCAAGTGTCTGCATAAACTTGCAGCAGGTCCTCAAAAGGGCGATAAGGTGAAGTGGGAGGAGACAGAGTGTTAACTTGGCTCCTTTCCCTTTCGTTGCTTGTGATTTTGCAGTCCCCTTTTGTTCCTCTTCATAAGGAATGGGACTCCCACCCTGGCCTCAAAGGCTTCCTGAAATGGCCTAAAGATACCGGGGTAACTCATTGCTGATACATAACCAAAGAAAGTCATGAAATGATGGAGAAATGTGGCGTGGGGGCAGTGAAGGTAGAGAAATTATGAGCACACCTCCCAGTAGCTCCAAATATTTTTCTGACTGTGTGCCTAAGCTGAGCCCAGTAACCTACAAGGTCAACATAAATCAGTGATGGGCTCTTGGGATAAGTGGTCTTTAATTACCTCCCTAAAGACACATCTTGATTTCTTTTCATCTCCCAGGTCTGCTAAGGGTGTTAAGTTTAGGGAGAAATCACAGGAAATAAGATTGGCAGAAGGAAGGGACATTTTCATTGCTGCTTAACCGACTGCTTCATTTTTGGTTCTGCCTTAAAAAAAGAAAAAACACTGCCCAAAAGCACCTCTGCATCACCTTTTCCCTTTCCTCCTTCCCTGACTTCCTGGCAGTTTCCTGCACTTCCTGTAAAGAAAATGATAACTGGTCAAAGCTGTCTCTTTGTAACCTCCCCCTGCCAACTTTAAAACACATACTCTTTCTCAGTTTAGCTTTTGGCACAGAAAGAGGTGGCGTTCGAGTTTGCTAACTCTCTCCTCCCTCCACATTTGAGTTAATCAGCCAGGGTATTCAATAAATTGAAACTTTAACATTCCATAAGTGCTTTAGCAGTCAACATTCCAGCAGGGTAAAGTAGGCCAGACTTAAGATATAAAATATTATAGATTTCTGCTAGGGGGGAGGAGGTAGTCTCCAAAAGCCATGTGAAGTAAATAGCTATTTGTTGTAATTGGAGAGCAGGGCCCCCAAGGATTACCCTGGAATCCATGTGTTCAGAACAAGTCAGGCTAAGCCCAAGAGCAGTCTCGACTCCAAATAATAACCTGTTGGCACAGCATATGCTCTCCGCTCTCCATCTGCAATCAGTAGCCAGGAGTATTTCAATCCCCGCCTGGCTGGTAGCATTTATATGAAGTTCACAAGGATCCTGACATTCCAAGGGGCACCTGTGGACTGGCAGAGCAGAGCTTGGGAGCCAAACTGAAAGAGAGGCCTCCCACCAGGTGGGACAGAGTAGGCTCATGCAGTTGCTTCGGTCCTTGAGTGATCTGGTTCTCGTTTGGCAAGATGCCAAAGCAACACTGTCTCAGCCCCAAAGGTCTGAAAGGATAGCTGAAGGAGTTCAGGCAAGTTTTGGAACTAGATTAAACGACACATTAGACAGTCATCTAGCTAGGTTCTGAAGCAGTGGGGCTTCAGAACACATCAGTTTTGACTGAGAGCCTGAGGAGAGAGGTATAAGAAGAGAAGAGTCTGGAAATTGTCAAGAAAAGGGCAGAGCCTGATGTGGGTGGGTCAAGATGAGGCAGAGTAGGGAGAGATCCTGGGCCTTGAAGGGGTAAGAGTACTGAGGACAAACTTTGTCTACTTAATACTTCACCTCAACACTTTGCTGTTAACACCCCTGTCCAGCTGTAGCTGGGAAAATATGAAAATGGCTTATTTTCTCTCCCCCTTTCATGTTGGCTGGGATTCAGGAGAAGGTTTAGGAATATCTCTTCCATCATCATGTGCCACTGGGTTCCCACAGTTTGAATCCAGCTAATAGGAAAGTTGGCGAGGGAAAATGATGGCCAAGACAGCTGGGCAGGGATAATTCCAGCTGTCGGAGACCCCCTGTTACTGGACACAACCCAAGTGACTTCCTGTATGATCTGTCCTTTGGCATCAGGGTTAACAGAGAGTTGGAGAAAAACTGTAGTGACTCAAATGGCCACACCTCTTGGGTTTCATGATTTGTTCTCACACTATGTCTTGGGCAGTGAGATCACAAGCTGTGCTCTGCTACTTAATGAGCTCAGGGTTGTCAGAGACATGAGATCCTTACAGAATGAGGGAACTAACTCTTGCAGCTCAGGAGTAACCTGCCTGAGCAAAGCAAAGAACTAAAGACTCCCACGTGTTAGTGTCCCTCAGAGTTTAGGACCCAGAACTGAATCATGACCTGGTTTCTAGTTTCCTCACCATACTGGGCACTCTCCTTTGAACATGCTCTGTTTTTCCATTTCCTTTTCTAAGCACAGTAGAACTAAACACGCTACTCTCAGTGTGGTCTAACCATGACAGAGCAGAGTGGGACAATCCCTCCTCCCTTTTGCTAGTTACTAGACATGTATCAGTGAAGCCTTAGAGCATACTAGCTTTCTTTCTGTTTTTTATTTTCCACTAGCTTTCTAATTTTTAATTTTATATGATCAATTTTACATTAGCTTTTTAATAAGCCCGCTAATCACCCATCATACTGAGTTTGCCTTGTTCAATAAAGTCTCTTAGCCATTGTTGTATTTTACTAAGTCACATCTCCCCATTGCAGAGATGGGTAGACTTGCATGTAATTAAAATGCACAGCAACACAAAATAACAATACACATTTTCAAGAAAGTATACATGGTTGCCTGAAGTGGAGAGGCAGATGGGAGCTGGGTATGAAGAGAAAAAGAAAGAAAGAAATAGATAACTATAAAGCCCTTGCACAGACCAACTATGTTAATAGGCCATGAACTAAGTAGTACAGTTAACTGTCTGCACTTGAGGGTCATACTCCTCCAACAAAACCCCAAACACAAAACACTTTGGGAAATTTGGGGACCAAAGTGCAGGAGTTCACATTGATTGTAATTAAGCATAGTTTGTTGGAGCATTGGAGCATGCCCATTTTTCCATCCTCTTGAAATCTCTTTGGATATTGCTTGTGTCATCCCTCTCTAGAAGCTGTATGTCTTCCAGAACAAAGATAAGCAATCCTCATATGTTCTCTTACAAGTCATTTATTGAAATATCAAAAAGAGCAGAACCGAACGCAAAACCTGGTGCAGTGCAGCTGAAGTTTTGGGTGCATTAAATCAATGTCTGATTAACCCCTACTTGGCACTGGGTATTTTCTCTTCCCCCTCCTACCATCTTGTCTCAATCTCATTTCCCTAGACTCCTTTCTTTGCACGGTAAGATTTGATAACAACCAGACTGACAATAAATCTTGGAGGATTTCAACGTGAGAGGCCAAAGGCCAAACCATGAGTGTTCTATAGAATTGCAGCAGAAGAACCTTACCTCCTTCCAATAGATCTGGGTGGTTTGTGGAAGCACATGCCCCCAAAGCTGCCACACCTGAACAGCAGCCCACCAGCTTGAGTCACTGGGGTTCCTCAGGAGACTTCCCAGTAGAGTTTTTAACTTGATTTTAAAGTTAGCCACTTAACTCTCTTGATCTTGGGAAATCAGTTCACTCCCTATGTAGATTACGTAGATTATTATTGCCCTTAAGAATTGTATTTTTGGGCCAGGCATAGCGGTGCACACCTGTAACCCCAACACTTTGGGAGGCTGAGGTGCGCAGGTTGCTTGAGCCCAGGAGTTTGAGACCAGCCTTAGCAACATGGTGAAACCCTGTCTCTAAAAAATAAAAAATTAGCTGGGTATGGTGATGTGTGCATGTAGTCCCAGCTATTAGGGAGGCTCAGGTGGGAGGACCACCTGAGCCTGGGGAGTTTGAGGCTGCAGTGAGCCATGACCACACCACTGCATTCCAACCTGGGTGACAAAGCAAGATCCTGTCTAAAAAAAAAAAAAAAAGAATTGCGATTTTGGATAAGAAAGACAACTAGATGTGAGCTCATTTCAGACCTTTGGATGACTTAATCAAATTTTTAGTCTGTATGTTGAAAAATGTAGTTAGAGACAGGAATATCAAAGAAGAGCCTAGTTGACTATTATGTCTGTATCTAGATAACAGACATACTATCTTGGGACAAAATTGTAGTCTTCAGTATCTCCAAGATTTTAGTTCTGGGTCGTTTTTCCCACTTAGGACTGCTGCTGGGTAAATGAAAGCATTTTCAAATCATCACCTCTAACATTGTCAGCTAGAAGGACATTTCTGGATTTCTTCTCTTTGGCCTTAAAAAGTTGCAACATCTCAAATCAGTATTGAGTCCAATACCACCTGCCAACTCTTTGCTGTGGATAAACTTAAAATTCTCAAGAGAGGAGAGAATGATAGGCTTGTCAGCTTGGGGCTGTACTAACTGAGAACACTTTTTAGGAGAAAGCTCTCACGTGGCCAAGTTTTGCCTCCTGCCATAAGCAGGGGGAACAGTGAGTGGCCTGTGTGGCCTTTGTTAGAGTCAGCTACAGGCAGTTGACAGCCTCATGTGGCTTTAAGGACATGGGGGCCGACAGGGCGCAAAACCAGTTGAGCCTAGAGGACAGCAAGGTAATGTTGTGTGCTCTAAGGAAGACTGAGGTGACTGGGAAAGATACAGAAAACTGGCCTCATTCTTGCATTTAGAAAACTGACTTCCTATTTCTTGAATTTGACAGCAATGGCACCTTGCAATTATGGAGCTTTTGTAGCCAAAGCCTCCTTCTCATGGTCTCTTCCTCATAATATGCCTAAGAGTGTTGAGTAGAAGCAGAGACGGTTTCCCCCCATTTTACATATGGAAAAACTGAGGCCCAAAGAGACTAAATACCTTCTCTGAGGTTCCATTCTTGCTGCAAAAGATGGTTCCATCAGGCACTTTATCAAAGGCACACAGGACTGGCCTCCAGTTGGGGACAAATGACTGGTATCTCATGTCGCCTGAACAGCTTTCTCTTAGTCTGATGTCAGTAACAGGAATTGTGTTCACTTTTTGCCCTAGGAATCCTGGAGTTTATCAGCCTGGCTGTGGGGCTGATCAGCATCCGGGGAGTAGACTCTGGCCTGTATCTAGGAATGAACGAGCGAGGAGAACTCTATGGGTCGGGTAAGTTTAAGGTTTTTTTTTTTCCATCGGAGGTTATTACAACCAGTGCTTGGACAATGTAAAGCAAAAGTATAAAAATATTTATTTAGCACTTGAAAGCACTTTTTTAGCTGTAAAGGAGTAGTGTCTTCTAGTTACTTCTTGGCTGCCCAGGGTCTTGCTACATAACACCTTCACTCATTTTGGCCTCTACCAAAACATAAGCTTTTTGTTTGTTTTTTGTTTTTTTGTTTTGAGATGAAGTCTCACTCTGTTGCCTAGGCTGGAGTGCAGTGGTGCGTTCTCGGCTCACTGCAACCTCCACAGGTTCAAGTGATTCTCTTGCCTCAATCTCCTGAGTAACTGGAACTACAGGTGTGCAACACCACGCCCAGCTAATTTTTTGTATTTTTAGTAGAGACCAGCTTTCACCATGTTGGCCAGGCTGGCCTTGAACTCCTGACCTGCCTCGGCCTCCAGACTAGGTGATCTGCCTGCCTCGGCCTCCCAAAGTGCTGGGATTACAGGCATGATCCACCGCATCTGGCCCCAAAACATAAGCTTTTCTTTATTTTTTTTCTCTCTTTTTTTTTCTGATCGTCATAAAATCTACAAACAGAAGGAAAAACAGTTTCTATTTAAATACATACAATTTTTTTTTTTTGAGATGGAGTCTGGCTCTGTCGTCCAGGCTGGAGTGCAATGGTGCGATCTTGGCTCACTGCAACCTCTGCCTCCTGGGTTCAAGCAATTCTCCTGCCTCAGCCTCCAGACTAGCTGGGGGCACTTACCACCACACCTAGCTAACTTTTGCATTTTTAGTAGAGACAGGGTTTCACCAAATTGGCCAGGCTGGTCTCGAACTCTTGAATTTGTGATCCACCCACCTTGGCCTCCCAAAATGCTGGGATTACAGGCATGAGCCACTGCGCCCGGCAGGCTTTTCTATGATACATTTGCTTTTGCCTTTTTCATGAGAAGGCCAGCTAGTCTGATGATAACAGTAATCTGTGCTGGTTTGGCAGTACATGGTCGGAGTTTGGGGTATTAACCTTCCAGAGGAATACATCTGAATTTGAGTGTATACCCAGAGGAGTAGCAGACTAACAGGCACAAAAATGGGCAGTGGAAGAGCTGGCTTTCAAATTGAGGATTCTGAGGTTCACAACACAGCCCCTAATTTCCAGACTGCTTCAGCTGAGTCCCAAAGGCCAAATGAAACAAACAAATGAAGAATGAGGGTTCCAGGGTCTGGTGACAGCCTTAAGCCCTCAGCTAGGACTAAGCTAGTTGCAGTGCATTTTCTGTATCCTGGAAGCTAGCCTAGCACTGGGGAATAGTGACTGATTTGCTGACCTTAACCCTTCCAGGGGATCCCAACTCCTGGCTCTGGCTTTTGAGTCACATAGCATACTTTCTGGCTGCCTGCACCCCATGAAATCAGAACACATTTTTCCATGACACCTAAGAGATAGGCCTGTCCCCAGCACTCAGTATCGGCAACCCCAGCAAGTAGTATGGCGGTTGGATCAAGTGTGAGAAGGGACAGAGGCAAGAGACCCAGGAACTGCCAGCCTGAAGTAGCCAGATTGGAAGAGCTTTTCAAGGAGATCCTTTTCTGAGCTTTCCAACTGACAGGCCTGAGACCCTTCATTAGGAGAGATCACAGCTCACCTCCCATGGAGCTTTATATAGATTCGAGGCCTTTGCCTGTCAGTTGACATGGTTTACTGTAATCTCAATGGATTTGAACATCATTAGCTATAAGTAGGAAGAAAGCTCAGTGGGTGTCAGCAGGGCATTGGGAGGCCATAGCAGCAATTCTCAGGCTCAAAAAGCCAGGTGATGCCATCTCCTCCAATCTCCTCCCTTCGGGAAAGATTTCAACTGAAACATTTTTGTGTAGCTTATGAAAGAGAATGAAGGAGATACAGACAAGAGTGTTTTGTCCTATTTGGAAGAAAGATACCTTCAGTAATACAGATAAATAGAACTGGAATTTTCTAACATCAATGTGCTATTGCTATTTCAGGGTTTCTCCACTAGCAAGCTGGGATAGGATAAATAGTCATATCACGGGTTCTGCTTTCTTTTCTCACCCTCACAGAAGAAACTCACACGTGAATGTGTTTTCCGGGAACAGTTTGAAGAAAAACTGGTACAACACCTATGCCTCAACCTTGTACAAACATTCGGACTCGGAGAGACAGTATTACGTGGCCCTGAATAAAGACGGCTCACCCCGGGAGGGATACAGGACTAAACGACACCAGAAATTCACTCACTTTTTACCCAGGCCTGTAGATCCTTCTAAGTTGCCCTCCATGTCCAGAGACCTCTTTCAGTATAGGTAATGAACCTCTTGTGTGCCCTCTGTGACCCATGTACTCTGGGGCCACGGTTGTCTCTGCAAGCACTATACTCATAGCTTTTCAATCCTTCCTTCCTATCATTTTAGATAACAGAAAAGCACTTACTGTTGAACTCAACCCAGCTGTTCCCTTGTTGTTCAAAGTGTATATCAAGGTTGGGTTATTTTGGGAGGGATGGGGGGCTGGGCTCGAGGGAATCTTGTATATACTTTTTTCTTTACTCATGTTCTTTTCCCTGAGGTAGCATAACAAAGAATGGGAGCCCTTGCCAAGGGCCAGGGGGTGTCTTATTCCACAATTTACTCAAATACCTTGACAACAGGTATAAATGAAAGACCAAGGAATCTGCCACAGATGCTACCTACAGAGTTTTGGAAAAGTCTCTTTAAGAAAATCCTTGAGGCTACAGCCTTGTGCAAGCCTTCCCTGCATTGGCTATGCAGATTTCTCATCTGTCCTGACATGCAGTTTTCCTGCCATTGGAAGTGGGAGATGGGGTAGGTTGTAAGAAAATGATATTAAAATGTAAGCATGGATACTGTGCATAAGGACAAATTATTTATAAAATGTATATGCTATTTATTTTATATATTTATTTATTTCAAAATAATTTTATTTTTAATGAGAGATGCTATTGCTGGATTTTCATCAGAAAGAATAAGGTCCTACTGAAACAGGATAAAATGAGTTATTAAAGGCTTTTACTGGCAATAAAATTTGTCTTTATATTGTAAGACTCTGTCTAATTCTATTGATTTGTACATTTAATAGGATTAGAACGTTAGCCAGCTTCTTTCTCTCCAACTCATTAGAATTTTCTGATGTTGGCATCACATTGCCTATGCTGGATGTCTCCATCAGCCATTATGTATGTTAGCATTATCTAGAGGCCTTATGTGAAGTCCTAGTGGTCCTTTCCAGTTCTATGACTTTAAACTTACAGGTGAATCAAAGCTTCAGGAAGGCCTAGACCAACAGCTATTACTGAAGCTCCCATTTGTGCTTAGGACTATGCATAGAGAAACTCTCCTTTGGGACTTGGTTAGGGTCCAAAGTCCTAAGTCAAAACACTAATTGGGGGTTTCTTACTTCAGATATGAAGATGAAGGGATTCAAAGTAAACATGAATCAGCTGATGCAGTGGCTTACACCTGTAATCCGAGCACTTTGGGAGGCCAAGGCGGGTGGATCACTTGAGGCCAGGAGTTCAAGACCGGCCTGGCCAACATGGTGAAACACTGTCTCTACTAAAAATACAAAAATTAGCCGGGCATGGTGGCAGGTGCCTGTAATCCCAGCTACTTGGGAGGCTGAGGCAGGAGAATCCCTTGAACCCGGGAGGCGGAGGTTGCACTGAGCTGAGATCGCACCATTGCACTCCAGCCTGGGCGACAGAGCAATTTTATCTTCAAAAAATAAAAAATAAATAAATAAATAAATAAACACGAATCAACAGAGAGACTGATTTTTTGACCCAGTCAACTTCCATTCTGGAGATTTCCCCCTTCTCTTTACCCCTATCCTTACCTCCTGCCAGTGCTTCTCCCTAAGGAATTTGGGAAGCTGTAAACACATTCATCTACTGCAGTAGTGCTTAGTGTATTCTATATGGTCTCTGACCAGCAGCATCACCTAGAAACTTGTTGGAGATGCAAATTATCAGAAATTCTGCGGGCAAGGCCCAGCAGTCTACATGTTAACAACCCTTGCAGGGGAATTCTTGTGCATGCTAAAGTTTGGGAATTACTGCCCTAAAGGAATGGTTTTCTAAAAAATTATTTTTGCATCTGAATGGTTTATAAATAAAGTTTTAGGGTAACTTTCAGTCCAGAAAACAAAAGTAGAGTGGCTCTAGTTGAAGTTGGGATGGCATTTCTCAGAGCTCCCCTCTTCCCAGAGTAGCCCCTGTGGTATCTTGGTTAAAAATCCCTAGCTTTGCTGCTCTGCCTATGGAGTAACCATTCCTTATTCCTTTACCTTTCTAATAAACTTGTTTTCACTTAAAAAAAAATTTCTAGTCTCTTTACTGATATTTACCAAGGTAGGAGAATAGGGCTATTTGCATTTTTATAGTGAGTGTTGTCAGAAGACAGCAACCAAAGGAATAAAAGTCCCACTGAGTACACATGCACTATGAAGGCCTGGTGGGAGAGGTTTTCGGGTTTAAGATAGTTCTTCCTAGTGCTCCTGAATCATATCATGTAAGCATCCACTATTTTTCTAATTGTATGGGTGAAACGAATAGCTTAGGTATCAGCTAACTTAAAAAACAAAGCCCAAAGGTCTATAAAGCTCACCCAAATCTGAGTACCAAACAGAGAAGCTGCACATACATTAAATAGCAAATAAGACTGTATAATAAAAAGTGCTAAATTGTGTGGCTTGTGTGATCATAGACTGGAATGCTCATCAGTGGAACTGCTAAGGTGGAGCTCTGAGTGGCCTAGTGTGATTAGGGTGAGTTTCATGAAAGAAGCAATACCTGCTGTGAAGAACAAACAAGATTTGATGAGGAAAAGAGGCTGGGTGATCATGATGTTCATGTTGGGCTCTAGGGAAGAGACACCACCTTTAGTGGTCTCTGGCAGAAGGGTAAAACTCAGCTATGTGACATTTTGTTAAATCACTTTTTTTTTTTTTTTGAGACACAGTTGCTTTCTGTCGCCCAGGCTGGAGTGCAGTGGCACGATCTCAGCTCACTGCAACCTCCGCCTCCCAGGTTCAAGCAATTCTCCTGCCTCAGCCTCCCCAGTAGCTGGGATTAGAGGTGTGTGCCACCACACCCAGCTAATTTTTGTTTTGTTGATAGAGACGGAGTTTCACTATGTTGGCCAGGCTGGTCTCGAACTCCTACCGCAGCCTCCCATAGTACTGGGATTACAGGTGTGAGCAACCGCACCAGCCTAAAGCACATTTTTAATAGGAAGCACGCCTTTATTTTAAAACAAATTGTACTTATCTATGTAGAGATGTTCAGCTACCTAGAGCTTTTGAAACACAGCCACAACTTCTGAGGACTTGCAAGATACACGAGCTCTGCTATAACTGCCAGGGTTACTCTAGCGGGGCATTTGGTATAAGCCTGGCAAGACCACAAGCACCATGCTGCAGGGCAGAATTTGCAAGAAAAATGACACTGTAATGAAAACGGGAAAGACTTCAAATTCTAGAGTCAGGCCTTACTTTTTCCTCTAGGTGGAAGTAGAGAGGCGATGACTTGGAAAATGCTGTAGGGTCCCAGGACACAGAAGGAGCTCACTCTTTGTGTTCAACTTTGAGGGTTAACAATGAATGGGGCATATGGACAGAAAATGGCAATGAGCAACTGTTCCCATTTTTTTTTTCCAAGACGGACTCATGCTCTGTCACCCAGGCTGCAGTGCAGTGGCACAATCTCAGCTCACTACAACCTCCGCCTCCCAGGTTCAAGCGATTCTCCTGCCTCAGCCTCCCGAGAAGCTGGGACTACAGGCACGTGCCACCATGACTGGCTAATTTTTGTATTTTTAGTAGAGACGGAGTTTCACCCTGTTAGCCAGGATGGTCTCGAACTCCTGATTTTGTGATCCGCCCACCTCGGCCTCCCAAAGGGCTGGGATTACAGGCATGAGCCACCGCGCCTGGCTACTGTTCCCATTTTCAAAAAGAGGAGAAAGATAAACTCTGGAAATGGGAAATGTGAGATGGATGACCTAGTACCACTAGATTGATCAACAGCTGACTGACACCATATCCCCCAAAGTGCCAGACTAATGGATTTCATGCCTATCTAAAGGGAATTATAGAATAGTAAGCTTTGGAGCTCTGGTTTGAGATAAAAGCATGTGCAATGACCATTTCTTATTCATGTTTGCATGCCTTCCCAGAAATAGATGCCTTCTTTAGTGAATATCTATCTATCTATCTATCTGTGATATAAATGCTGGGCTAGAGAGAACAAATGTGTTATTGAACAGAATCATCTGAAATGTTAAGTTCTTAGGACACTTAGACACAATGACAAACTAGAATATGTCTCAGGAAAGATAGTTCCCTGTTACTAAAAGTGTTTCAGCAGATGCTAAACAACCACTTGACAAGGATATTGTATCATTTAGTGGGGACAGGGTAAATACTAGATAAAAATGGCAGAATGTAGCATTAGTTTACTAACCATACATTCTCTGGGACCCTCAGAATTTTCCTAAGCACCATTAGTGTTCCAGAAAGAATATATCAGACCAAAAGTGCTATCCAACTACTATCCCAGGCCAAGAAAGACACTGTAGACCAGAGGTTCTAAACTTGGGAGTCACAGGGTTATTAAAGGTCTATGGAAAGCCTAAACTCCCTGGACCCAAACTCCCCAGAATAATACGCGAAATTTTACATAGATGTACATTTGGCATTTCACTGATCCTGAAAAGGCCCCACAAAATGTTAGGAACTACTATCTTAGGAGTTTCTTAGCATTTGGCGTAAGATTTGGTGGCCACTGTGATCCTATGTGAAAACCTCGACAGAATCTTTAGGTGTTTTTCTTTCAAATATGTAGATTTTATGTATGAAACCTTTAACTTCTGTTCTCTCAAGAGACAGCTTCAAGTGGAGGAAGGGGCGAGCTGGCATGGCTGCGCTGCTCAGTGGTTCTGAACAAAGTTCAACCCCAAGCCAGTCCGAAGAGTAGTCCTTAGCAGCAAGACTTTTCTTCCACTCCCTACACGCTCTTTTCATCCCCACTGCCACTGCCAAATATTGCTCATGCTCAAAAAACAAGCAGTGACTGAACCCATCAGGCCCGGGCACAAGGAGCTTGTCAGAGCCATCAGGGCAGGTGCCCTCCCAAAAGGAATATAATTAAAGCCTTGAAATAATAAAAATATCTTATCTTACCTTCAAGTCACTGCAGTGCTCAGCCACTGAAATCCCGGCTGTGTAGTCAGAAAAACATCATGCCCAGGGCTCTAGTGGGGCCGAGGGTCACCAGGGCTCTGTCCAATTTGCCTGGAGTGCAGCTCCAGCCTTCCTCCTCCTGAAGAGGCTGGCCGTTTGGGACTGCTTCTCTCCGGAGTAACTGGAGCTGCATTGCCTTCTGCACTTCCCAAGCTGCACTTCACCAGCTGGTATCTGTCAAGTAAAAAACAGGAAATAGGGAGAAGGGGACCAGAGAGGAGAAATCCTCTCTCTTGGAAAGATGCATTCACCATCAGCCATCGAACTTCCTAGCTCAACAGGAGGATCAGAGCATAATTTAGTTTGTCAGTTGTAGAGCTCCCTTGTCCTCAACAGAAAATGGAAGAACCACCAGGCACAGTGGCTCACGCCTATAATCCCAGCTCTTTGGGAGTCGGAAGTGGGAAGATTGTTTGAACCCAGGAGTTTGAGACTGACCAGCCCTGGCAATATAGGAAGACCTCATCTACAAAAAATTTAAAAACGATTAGCTGGGCATGGTGGTGCATGCTTGTACTCCCAGCTACTTGGGAGGCTGAGGTGGAAGGATTGCTTGAGCCCAGGAGATCGAAGCTACAGCGAGCTATGATTGTACCACTGCACTCCAGCCTAGGAAACAGAGCGAGACATTGACTCTAAAACCAAAAAAAAGACACTTGGAATTTTTTATTTAAAAATTCATTATAAATAACAAGAAATCTGTTACACATTAACATAACATTTTTCTGAAAAATAACTATATTCTCAAAAACTCAGAAGCATGCTTTTCTTTTTTTTTATTTTTTGAGACGAAGTCTTACTCAGCTGCCCAGGCTGGAGTGCAATTGCGATCCTGGCTCACTGCAGCCACTGTTTCCCGAGTTCAAGTGATTCTCCCGCTCAGCCTCCCAAGTAGCTGGGATTACAGGCACCCGCCATAATGCCCGGCTAATTTTCGTATTTTAGCAGAGACAGGGTTTCACCATTTTGGCCAGGCTGGTCTTGAACTCTACAGGTGATCCACCTGCCTTGGCCTCCCAAAGTGCTGGGATTACAGGTGTGAGCCACCGGACCTGGCCAGAAGCATGCTATTGTTACACATTTTTCCAAACCTCTTTGATGTCTGTCTTGATAGAAGACAGCTGGATTCTCATATCTGCTTCTGCATTCAATCTGTTGCTATATGTTATTTTGCCTGAAGTATCAGGAGAAAATCTGGCCTCTAATAGACACGTAATTGGAAAAGAAGACTTCGTCAACTCCTAGGAGTCCTTGGGCCACACTTTGAGAATCACTGATCTACAGATTTAACAAGCCCTAAAGTGATTCTTACCATAAGAATAGGTAACAAACGCTGCATTTGTTTATGTAAGACATAACAAATCTTCTTTGTCTCACGTTCTCAGCGCCAGCCTGCTCTGGATCAGGCAGTCTTTGGTCTGGCTCTGTAGATGTACCTCTCTCATGTTTTACTAAGAAGACCCAAGCTATCCAATAGTGGCTTCCTAGCAATCATTTTGGGGGGTTCTTTAGTTTTGCTTTTCTTTTTTAAAGAAATCATTTATTGAACATTTTTTGTGGTAAAATATATATAACAAAATTTGCCATTTTAACCATTTTTAAGTGTATAACTCAAAGGTATTAATTGTATTTACAGTGTTGTGCAGCCATCACCACCGTATTTCAAAAACGTTTTCATTACTCCAAACAGAAACTCTGAAACCATTAAGCAATATTCTCCTTATTACATGCTCCTCCTAGCCCCTGGTGAGCTCTAATCTACTTTCTGTCTCTGTGGATATTCCTATTCCAAACATTTCATATAAATGGAATCATACACTATACAATGACTCACTTCTTTCACGTAGCATAATGTTTTGAAGGTTCATCTACACTGTAGCATGTGGCAATACTGCATTCCTTTTTATGGCTGAAGAGTATTCCATTGCATTAATATACTACGTTTTGTTTCATTTATCAGTTGCTAGACATTTGGGTTGTTTCCACTTTTCAGCTATTATGAATAGCGCTATGAACATTTACGCACAAGTTCATATAAACACCTGTTTTCATATCTCTTGGGTATATATCTAGCAGTGGAATTGCTGGGTTATACCTCTATGGTCAACCAGATGAGGATCTGCTAACAAGTTTTTCAAAGAGGCTGCACCATTTTGCACTCCCACCAATAATATATGGTACTGCAGCCTTGACCTCTTGGGCTCCGGTGATCCTCCCATCTCAGCGTTCCCAGTAACTGGGACTACAGGTACAAACCGCAATGCTAGCAATTTTTTTGTATTTTTTGTAGAGATGGGATCTCACCATGTGACCCAGGCTGCTCTTGAACTCCTGGGACCAAGTGATCCTCCTGCTTCGGCCTCCCAAAGTGCTGAGATTACAGATGTAAGCCACTGCACCCAGCCTGTCTTGGCTTTTGAAATATACAATAGACTGGTTGCGATGGCTCACACCTTTAATCCAAGCACTTTAGGAGGCTGAGGCAGGCAGATCATTTGAGGTCAGGAGTTTGAGACCAGCCTGGTCAACATGATAAAACCCCATCTCCACTAAAAATACAAAAAATTAGACAGGCATGGTAGTGTGCACCTATAATCCCCGTTACTCAGGAGGCTAAGGAGGAGAATTGCTTGAACCCAGGAGGTGGAGGTTGCAGTGAGATGAGATCACATCACTGTAGCACTCCAGCCTGGGCAACAGAGCAAGACTCTGTCTCAAAAAAAAAAAAAAAAAGAAAGAAAAGAAAGAAATATATTATTACTGTCTATAGCCACCCTACTGTGCAATAAATCTCAAAACTTATTCCTCCTAATTAAAATTTTGTATCCTTTGACCAATAACTCCCTATTCCCTCCCTTAAGACCCCTCCTCCACCTTTTCAGCCTCTAGTAAACACTATTCCATTCTCTACATCTATGAGTTCAACTCTTTTAGATTCCACATGTGAGATCATGCTTTATTTGTCTTTCTGTGTCTACTTATTTCATGTAGCATAATGTGTTCCATTGTTACAAATGTCAGAATTTCCTCCTTTTGTATACCTGAATAGTATTCCATTATGTAGATATACCACATTTTATTTATTCACTTATCTGCTGATAGACACTTAGGTTGATATATCTTGTCTATTGTGAAATATGCTGCAATGAACATGAGAGTGCACATATACCTTTGACATACTGATTTCAATTCTTTTGGATATATATCCAGAAGTGGGATTGCCAGATCATATGATATTTCTATTTTTAGTTTTTTGAGGAGCTTCTATATTGTCTTCCATAATGAAGTATTCATTTGTATTCCCATCAACAGTGTGCAAGAGTTCCCTTTTCTTCACATCCTCACCAATACTCATTATTTATCCTCTTTTTGATAAAATTTCTTATGGCCATAATCAAAAAATAATAGGTGTTGGTGTGGATGTAAGGACAAGGGAATGGTATTACACTGCTGGTGGGAATGTAAACTAGTACAACCACTGTGGAAAATAATTTGGAGATTCCTTAAAGAACTAAAAATAGATCTACCATTTGATCCAACAATCCCACTCCTGGGGAAGTTACCCAGAGGAAAAGAAGTCATTTATATTAAAAAGACACTTGCACATGTGTGTTTATAGCAACAAAATTTGCAATTGCAAAATATGAAATCAGCCCAAATGCCCATCAATCAATGAGTGGATAAATTTTATATATACATATATACATACATACATACACACACACACACACACACACACAAACACCATGGAATACTACTCAGCCATAAAAATGAATGAAATAATGGCATTTACAGCAACATGAATGGAATTGGAGACCATTATTCTAAGTGAAGAACCAAGCATTGTATGTTCTCATTCATAAGTGGGAGCTAGCTATGAGGACACAAAAGCATAAGAATCATACAATGGAGGGCGAATCCAAGATGGCCAAATAGGAACAGCTCTGGAGTGAAGTTCCCAGCGAGAACAATGCAGAGGGTAAGTGATTACCGCATTTCCAAATGAGTTTTTACTGCCCACAGACCAGGATTTTCCCGGGCTGAAAAGTGCCACGACTTTCCAGCACGGCTATTTGAACCAGTGCAGCAGGTCTCTGCACAAAAACTCACACAAATCTGGGCGGTTGTTTCAACTGGCGCCTGGAACACCTGGGAGACAGAGCCATCCATTCAACTGAAAAAAGGGGGCTGAAACAAGGTGATCTGGCTCTGGCAGGTCCCAATCCCACAAAGACCAGCAATCTGAAATGCTCTGCATTGAGAATTTCACAGCAAGTGCAGCTGGACCCGGGATGGTCCAGCTCTGGTGGGGGGAGGGCCTCCACCATTACCAAGGCAGTCCACCACTACCGAGGCAGTCTGCCATTACCAAGGCAGTCTGTTAATACCGAGGCAGTCCGCCATTACCAAGACAATCCGCCATTACCGAGGCAGTTCTAACTATATAAATAAAACTGCAAGGAAGTTCACACAGCAGCTGCGCAGACTGTCACCAGGCTATCTCCTAGCTGGGCAGGGGGATCTCTGAAAAAAGGCAGCAGCATGTCAGCAACTTATATATAAAGTCCCACTTTCCCAGGACAGAGCACCTGGGAAAAAGGTGGTTATGAGTTCCACTGCAACAGACTTAAATGTACCTGCCCAGCAGCTCTGAATGGAACAACAGAGCTCACACCTCAGCACTTAAGCTCCTATAAGGGTCAGACTATCTCCTCACACAGCTCCCTGACTCCTGTATATCCAAAGAGACACCTCATAAAGGAGAGCTCAGGCTGACATCTGGCAGGTAACCTTCCAGGTCGAGATAACAGAAGAAGAAACTGGCACCAACCCTTACTGTTCTGCAGCTGCCAAGGTGATCCCCCAGACAAGCAGGGTCTGGAGTGGACCTCCAGCAGTCCTACAGCAGAGGGGCCTGACTGTTACAAGGAAAACTAAAAAATAGAAAGAAATAACTTTATCATCAACAAAAAGGATGTCTACTCAGAGACCCCATCCAAAAAATCACCAACTACAAAGACCACAGGTAGATAAATCCACAAAGATGGGAAGAAACCAGCACAAAAAAGGATGAAAACACCCAAAACCAGAACACCTCTCCTCCTCCAAAGGATCACAACTCCTCACCAGCAAGGAAACAAAGCTGGATGGAGAATGAGTCTGACGAACTGACAGAAACAGGCTTAAGAAGGTGGGTAATAACAAACTTCTCTGAGCTAAAGAACATGTTCTAACCCAATGCAAAGAAACCAAGAACCTTGAAAAAAGGTTTGACGAAATGCTAACGAGAATAAACAGCTTAACGAAGAATATAAATAAACTGATAGAACTGAAAAACACAACACAAGAACTTCGCAAAGCATACACAAGTTTCAATAGCTGAATTGATCAAGCAGAAGAAAGGATATCAGAGATTGAAGATCAACTCAATGAAATAAAACAAGAAGGCAAGATTAGAGAAAAAAGAGTGAAAAGAAATGAACAAGACCTCAAAAAATATGGGACTATGTGAAAAGACCTAATCTACATTTGATAGGTGTACCTGAATGTGACAGAGAGAATGAATCCAAGCTGTTTTCCAGGATATTATCCAGGAGAACTTCCCCCAACCTAGCAAGGCAGGCCAATATTGAAGCCCAGGAAATACAGAGAACACCACAAAGATATTCCTCAAGAAGAGCAACCCCAAAGCACATAATCATCAGATTCACCAGGGTTGAAAAGAAGGAAAAAATGCTAAGGGCGACCAGAGAGAAAGGTCGGGTTACCCACAAAGTGAAGCCCATCAGACTCACGGCGGATCTCTCGGCAGAAACCCTCGAAGCCAGAAGAGAGTGGAGGCCAACATTGAACATCCTTAAAGAAAAGAATTTTCAACCTAGAATTTCATATCCAGCCAAATTAAGCTTCATAAGTGAAGGAGAAATAAAATCCTTTATGAGCAAGCAATTGCTGAGAGATCTCATCACCACCAGGCCTGCCTTACAAGAGCTCCTGAAAGAAGCACTAAACATAGAAAGGAACAACGAGTACCAGCCACTCCAAAAATGTAAAGAGCATCAACACAATGACGAACCTGTGTCAACTAATGGGCAAAACAACCCAGCTAGCATAAAAATGGCAGGATGAAATTCACACATAACAATATTAACCTTAAATGTAAATGGGCTAAATGCCTCAAACAAAAGACACAGATTGGAAAATTGGATCAAAAGTCAAAACCCATCGGTGTACTGTTTCCAGGATACCCATCTCACATGCAAGGACACACAGAGGCTCAAAATAAAGGGATAGAGGAAGATTTATCAAGCAAATGGAGAGAAAAAAAGCAGGAGTTGCAATCCTAGTCTCTTGATAAAATAGACTTTAAAGTAACAAAGATCAAAAGAGACAAAAAAGGACATTACGTAATGGTAAAAGGATCAATGCAACAAGAAGAGCTAACGACCCTATATATATATATGGACCCAATACAGGAGCACCCAGACACATAAAGCAAGTTCTTAATGATCTACAAAGAGTCTTAGACTCCCACACAATAATAGTGGGAGATTTAACACTCCACTGTGAATATTAGACAGATCAACGAGACAGAAAACTAACAAGGATATCCAGGACTTGAACTCAGACCTGGACCAAGCAAACCTAATAGACATTTACAGAACTCTCCACCCCAAATCCACAGAATATACATTCTTCTCAGCACCGCATTGCACCTACTCTAAAATTGACCACATAATTGGAAGAAAATCAATCCTCAGCAAATGCAAAAGAACGGAAATCACAACAAACAGTCTCTCACACCACAGTGCAATCAAATTAGAACTCAGGATTAAGAAACTAACTCAGAACCGCACAACTTCATGGAAACTCAACAACTGGCTCTCGAATGTTGACTGGATAACAAAGAAATAAAGATGTTCTTCGAAACCAATGAGAGCGAAGACACAATGTACCAGAATCTCTGGGACACATTTTAAGCAGTGTCTAGAGGAACATTTATAGCAATAAATGCCAACATGAGAAGTGAGGAAAGATCTTAAAATCGACACCCTATCATCTAAATTGAAAGAGCTAGAGGAGCAAGATCAAAAAAACTCAAAACTTAGCAGAAGACAAGAATAACTAAGATCAGAGCAGAACTGAAGAAGATAGAGACACAAAAACCCTTCAAAAAATCAATAAATCCAGGAGCTGTCTTTTTGAAAAGATCAACAAAATAGACAGACTGCTAGCCAGATTAATAAAAAGAAAGAGAGAAGAATCAAATAGATGCAATAAAAAAACGATAAAGGGGATATCACCACCAATTCCACAGAAATACAAGCTACCATCAGAGATTACTACAAACAACTCTATGCACATAAACCAGTAAACCTGGAAGAAATGGATAAATTCCTCAACACCTGTTCCCTTCCAAGACTAAACCAGGAAGAAGTCAAAGCCCTGAATAGACCAATAACAAGGGCTGAAGTTGAGGCAGCAATTAAGAGCCTACCACCCAAAAAAGCCCAGGTCCAGATGGGTTCACAGCCAAATTCTACCAGACATACAAAGAGGACCTGGATCACTCCTTCTGAAACAATTCCAAACAATCCAAACAGAGAGAATCCTTCCCAAATCATTTTATGAGACCAACATCATCCTGATACCAAAACCTGGCAGAGACTCAACAAAAAGAAAACTTCACGCCAATATCCATGATAAACATCGATGCAAAAATCTTCAATAAAATACCAGCAAACCGAATGGAATAGCACATCAAAAAACTTATCCATCACGATCAAGTAGGCTTCATCCCATGGATGCAAGGCTGGTTCAACATATGCAAGTCTATAAATGTAATCCACCACATAAACAGAACTAAAGACAAAAACCACATGATTATTTCAATAGATGCAGAGAAGGGCTTCGACAAAATTCAACAACACTTTATGTTAAAAACTCTCAATAAACTAGGTATCAACAGAACATATCTCAAAATAATAAAAGCTATTTATGACAAACCCACAGCCAATATCATACTGAATGGGCAAAAACTGGAAGCATTCCCTTTGAAATGTGGCACTACACAAGGATGCCCTCTCTCACTACTCCTATTCAATATAGTATTGGAAGTTCTAGACAGAGCAGTCAGGAAAGAAAAAGAAATAAAGTGTATTCAATTAGGAAAGGAGGAAGTCAAATTGTCTTTATTTGCAGACGACATAATTGTATATTTAGAAAACCCAATCGTCTCAGCCCAAAATCTCTTGAAACTGATAAGCAACTTCAGCAAAGTCTCAGGATACAAAATCAATGTGCAGAAATCACAAGCATTCCTATGTACCAATAACAGAGAGCCAAATCAAGAATGAACTGCCATTCACAATTGTTACAAAGGGAATAAAATACCTAGGAATACAACTAACAAAGGATGTAAAGGACCTCTTCAAGGAGAACTACAAACCACTGCTCAAGGAAATAAGAGAGGACACAAACAGATGGAAAAACATTCCATGTTCATGGTTAGGAAGAATCAATATCGTGAAAATGGCCATACTGCCCAAAGTAATTTATAGATTCAATGCTATCCCCATCAAGCTACCTATGACCCTCTTCACAGAACTGGAAAAAACCACCTTAAACTTCATATGGAACCAAAGAGAGCCTGCATAGTCAAGACAATTCTAAGCAAAAAAATCAAAGCTGGAGGCATCACACTACCTGACTTCAAACTATACTACAAGGCTACAGTAATCAAAACAGCATGGTACTGGTACCAAAACAGAGATATAGAACAATGGAACAGAACAGAGGCCTCAGAGGCAATGCCACACTTCTACAACCATCTGATCTTTGACAAATATGACAAAAACAAGCAATGGGGAAAGGATTCCCTGTTTAATAAATGATGTTGAGAAACCTGGCTAGCCATGTGCAGAAAGCAGAAACTGGACTCCTTCCTGACATCTTACACTAAAATTAACTCCAGATGGATTAAAGACTTAAATATAAGACCCAACACCATAAAAACCCTAGAAGAAAACCTAGGCAAAACCATTAGGGACATAGGCATAGGCAAGGACTTCATGGCTAAAACATCAAAAGCATTGGCAACAAAAGCCAAAATAGACAAATGGGACCTAATTAAACTCCCGAGCTTCTGCACAGCAAAGGAAACAATTATTAGAGTGAACCAGCAACCAACAGAATGGGAAAAAATTTTTGCAATCTACCCATCTGACAAAGAGCTAATATCCAGAATCTACAAAGAACTAAAACAGATTTACAAGAAAAAAACAAACAAACCCATTCAAAAGTGGGCAAAGGATATGAACAGACATTTTCAAAAGAAGACATATATGAGGTCAACAAACATATGAAAAAATGCTCATCATCACTGGTCATTAGAGAAATGCAAATCAAAACCACATTGAGATAACATCTCATGCCAGTTAGAATGGTGATCATTTAAAAATCTGGAGACAACAGATGCTGGAGAGGATGTGGAGAAATAGGAACATTTTTGCACTGTTGGTGGGAGTGTAAATTAATTTGACCATTGTGGAAGACAGTGTGGCCATTCCTCAGAGGACCCAGAAATAGAAATTCCATTTGGCCCAGCAATCCCATTACTGGGTATATATCCAGAGGATTATAAACTGTTCTGTTATAAAGACACATGCACATGTATGTTCATCGCGGCACTGTTTACAATAGCAAAGACCTGGAACCAACCCAAATGCCCATCTACGATAGACTTGGACAAGGAAAATGTGGCACATATACACCATGGAATACTATGCAGCCATATAAAACGATGAGTTCATGTCCTTTGTAGGGACATGGATGAACCTGAAAACCATCATTCTCAGCAAACTGACACAAGAACAGAAAACCAAACACCGCATGTTCTCACTCATAGGCGGGTATTGAACAATGAGAACACATGGACACAAGGAGGGGGAGCATCACACACTGGGGTCTGTTGGGGGGAGAAGGGGAGCGACAGCGGGGGTTAGGGTGGTTGGGGAGGGATAACATGGGGAGAAATGCCAGATATAGGTGACGGGGCGATGGAGGCAGCAAACCACATTGCCATGTAGGTACCTATGCCACAATTCTGCATGTTCTGCACATGTACCCCAGAACCTAAATTGCAATTATATATATATATATATATATTTTTTTTTTAATAAAATAAAATAAAGAATCATACAATGGACTTTGGAAACTCACGGAAAAGTGTGTGGGGGGCTGAGAGTTAAAAGACTATACCTTGGCTACAGTGTACACTGCTCTGGTAATGGGTGCACCAAAATCTCAGAAATCACCACTAAAGAACTTACTAATGTAACTAAACACCACCTGTTCTGCAAAAACATATTGAAATTAAAAATAAAAGCCATTCTAACAGGTGTGAGATGGTAGCTCATTGTGATTTTAATTTGAATTTCCCTATGAATAGTGACACTAAACATTTTTTTATGAATCAGTTGGCTATTTGTATGTCTTCTTTTAAGAAATATCTGTTCAGGTCCTTTGCCCATGCACATGCACCCCCCAAATCTAAAACAAAAGGTGAAATTATTTTTAAAACTTAAAATAAATTTCACCTTTTATTTTAGATTCGGGGGGTTCATGTGCAGTTTTGTCACCTACGAACACTAAATGATGCTAAGGTTTGAAGTATGGATGATCCCATCACCCACTTTACACATCTTTTAATCAGGTTGCAATTGAGTTGTTTGCGTTTCCTATATATTTTGTAATATTAACCCTTTATCCGATGGTTGATTTACAAATATTTTCTCCTACTCCATAGTTGTCCCTTTATTTTTTTAATTGTTTCCTTTATTGTGCAAAAACCTTTAAGTTTGATATAATTCCCTTTGCCTATTTTTTCTCTTGTTGCCTTTGTTTTCAGTATCAAAAAAAGTCATTGCTTAGACCAGTGTTGTTGAGTGTTTCCCCTAGGTTTTCTTCTAGCAGTTTTATAGTTTCAGGTCTTATATTCAAGTTTTCAGTTTATTTTGAGTTGGTTTTTGTACATGATGTGAGATAAGGATCAAATTTCATTCTTCAGCCTGTGGCTATTCAATTTTCCCCAACATCATTTACTTCTAATTTCTTCATTGTGTGTCCTTGGCACCTTTGTTAAAAATCAATTGACTGTAAATGCATGAGTTTATTTCTGGGCTTTCTATCCTGTTCTATTGGTTGATGTGTCTTTTTTATGCCAGTACCATGCTGTTTTAATCACATCACCCTATAATATAGTTTCAAATCAGGGAGTGTTATGCCTCCAAGTTTGTTCATTTTGCTTAAGATTATTTTGGCTTTTGGGGGTATTTTGTGGTTCTATATGGAAGATTTTTTTCCTATTTCTGTGAAAAATAATGTTGAAATTTTGATAGTGATTGCTTTGAATCTGGCAATTGCTTTCAGTAGCATGCCCATTTTAACAATATTAATTCTTTTGATCCATGAACATCGGATATATTTTCATTTATTCATATTTTCTTCTATTTTTTTCACTAGTGTTTTATAGTTTTTAGTATACAGTTCTATTACCTCCTTGGTTAAGCTTACACCTAAGCATTTTTATTGTTGATGATGCTATTGTAAATGAGATTGCTTTCTTAATTTCCTTTCCAGATAATTTGTTATTAATATATAGAATACTACAGATTTTGTATCCTGCAACTTTACTAAATTTAGTTATCAGTTCTAACAGTTTTTTTGGTAGAGTCTTTAAGGTTTTCTACATATAAGTTCATGTAGGCCAGGCATGGTAGCTCATGCCTGTAATCCTAGCACTTTGGGAAACCAAGGTGGGGAAGATCACGTGAGCCTCAAAGTTCAAGATCAGCCTCAGCAACATAGCAAGACTCCATCTTTACAAAAAAATTAAAATAAAAATAGGAGAGCCAGAGCAAAATGGCAGAATAGAAGTCTCCACCGATGGCCCCCATCCACAAGGACACCAATTTAACAATTATCTACACAGAAAATACACCTTTATAAGAACCAAAAATTAGGTGAACACTCACAGTACCTGTTTTTAACTTCAGATTGCTGAAAGAGGCACAAAAGAGGTATTAAAAAACAGTCCTAATCATCCCTGGCAATGGCAGCATGGTGCAGTGTGTCTCTGGGTGCTGGGGGAGGGAGAACACAGCAATTGTGAAACATTTAACTCAGCGTTGTTCTGTTAGAGCAGAAAGGAAAACAAAACCAAACTCAACCAATTCCCCATCCATGAAGGGAACACTTAAATCTGCCCTAGCCAGAGGAGAATTGCTGATCTCAGCAGTCAGAACTTCAAGTTCCTACACACCTTGCCACCAAGTTCTGCAATGTATCTCCAAGTAAATTTGAAAGGCAGTCTAGGCCATAAGGACTGCAACTCTTAGATGAGTCCTAGTGTTGACTAGGGCCAGAGACGGTGGACTTGGGGGGGTGAGGGCATGTAACATACTGTGATACCAGCTGGAGCAGCCAAAAGAGTGCTAGCATCACCTCTGCCCTAACCACAGGCTGCACAGCTCCTGGCTCCAAAAGAGACCTCTTCCTTCTGCTTGAAGAGAGGAAAGGGAAGAATGGGAAGGATTTTGTCTTGCATCTTGGATACTGGCTCAGCCACAGCAGGCTAGGGCACCAGCCAGAGTTGTGAGGCCCCTGTTCTAGGCCCTAGCTCCAAGATGATATTTCTAGATACACCCTGGCCAGAAAGGAACCTGCTGACTTGAAACAAAGGACTCAGTCCTGGCAGCATTCATCACCTGCTAAATAAAGAGCCCTTGGCCCCCCGAACAACCAGAAGTGATACCCAGGTACTACATCAAGGGCCTTCAGTGAGCCTCTGAAACTTGCTCGATTTAGGTGAGACTCAGCACATTACCAGCTGTGGTGGCTACTGGTCAAAACCTCTTCTGCTTGAAAAAAGGGGTTTTGTCTTGCAACTTGGGGACTTTGTCTTGCAACTTAGGTACCAACCATCATGGCCACAGGGGGATAGAGCATCAAGCAGGTTTCTGGGGTCCCCAGTTCCATGACTTGACTCTTGAACAGCATTTCTGGACCTGCCCTGGGCCAAGAGGTGTCCATTTCCCTGAAGGGTGAGTCCCAGGCCAGGCAGCATTTAGCATAATCTGACTTAAGAGGTATTGGGCCTTAAGGGAATATCTTCAGTAGTCTGACATTACTCCTCATAATCTGGAGTGGTGGTGGCTATAAGGTGAGGCTCCTCTGCCTTTGGAAAGGTAAGGCAAAAGTGAGAAAGACTGTATTTTGTGGTACGATTGCCAGCTCAACCACAGTATACTAGAACACCAGGTAGAGGTCTAAGGTTTTGACTCTATTCCCTAACTCCTGGACAGCACCTCGGGACCCACCTGGGGCCTGGAAGACCTTGCCATTCTGATTGGAAGCACACAGGCCTACATGACTTTGTCTTGGGCTGACTGTAGCACCCCTGGGCCCAGAGAGAACATAGGCAGTAGCTAGGGAGTAGTTACAGCAGGCTTTGGATAAGGCCCTAGTGCTGCGCTGGCGTCAGGTCTGACCCAGCACAGTCATAGTATTGGTGGCCACAGGGGCGCTTGTGTCATTCCTCCCCCAGCTTTAGGTGGCTCAGAACAAAAAGAGGGAGACTCCAATTGTTTGAGAGAGAGAAAGGAAAGAGAACAAGAATCTTTGCCTGGTAAACCAGAGAATTCTGGATCTTGTCGAAAACCATCAAGGCAGTACCTCTACGAGTCTGCAAGAACCACAGTGTCACTGGGCTTGGGGTGCCTCCTAAAGCAGATATGGCTGAGGTTACAATACTCAAGTCCACTCAATTACCTAAAACCCCCTCCCAAGGTGAATGCATACAAATAATCCCAGACAGTGAAGACTACAATAAATATTTAATTCTTCAATGCCCAGACACCAACAAATATCTGCAAGCATCAACACTATCCAGGAAAACATGACCTCACCAATAAACTAAACAAGCCACCAGGGACAAATCCTGGAGAAACAGAGAAACATGATTTTTCAGACAGAGAATACAAAATAGCTGTGTTCAGAAAATTTAAAGGAATTCAAGGTAACACAGAGAAGGAATTCAGAATTCTATCAGATAAATTTTAAAAAGAGATTATAATAATTAAAGAATCAATCAGAAATTCTGAAGCTGAAAGATACGATAAGCATACTAAAAATGCATCAGAGTTCTTTAATAGCAGAACTGATCAAGCAGAAGACAGAATTAGTAAGCCTAAAGACAGTTTATTTGAAATACACAGTTGAAGGAGACAAAAAAAAAGAATAAAAAATGATGAAACACACCAACAGAATCTAGAAAATAGCCTCAAATGGGCAAATCTAGAATTATTGGCCTTAAAGAGGAGGTAGAGAAAGAGATAGGGGTAGAAAGGTTATTCAAAGGGATAATAACAGAGAACGTCCCAAGCCTAGAGAAAGATCGATATTCAAGAAAAATGTTACAGAACACCAAGCAGATTTAACCCAAAGAAGTTTACCTCAAGGCACTTAATAATCAAACTCTCAAAGGTCAAGGATAAAGAAAGGATCCTAAAAGTGGCAAGAGAAAAGAAACAAATAACATAAAATGGGGTCCAATAATCGTAAGTACACAGAAAAACACAATATTATAACACTGTAACTGTGGTGTACAAACTACTCTTATCCTAAATAGAAAGACTAAACAATGAACCAATCAACTATAATAACTAGAAGAACTTTTCAAGATACAGTAAGTACAATAATATACAAATAGAAACAAGAAGTTAAAAAGCAGAAAAATTAAGACAGAGTCTATTAGTTTTTTTTTTTAATAATTTATTTATTTTACTTTAGGTGCATACTATATCTGGCACTCTCTCCCCCATGTTATCCCCTCCCCCACCATCCCCTCCCCTCCCCACTCCCCCATTGTCTCTCCCCTACCCCCCCACCAACTGTCCCCTGTGTGTGATGCTCCTCTCCCCTGAGTCTATGTGTTCTCATTGTTCGACACCCACCTACGAGTGAGAACATACAGTGCCTGGCTTTCTGTTCTTGGGTCAGTTTGCTGAGAATGATGGTTTCCAGATTTATCCAAGTCCCTACAAAGGACATGAACTCATCGTTTTTTTATAGCTGCATAGTATTCCATGGTGTGTATGTACCACATTTTCTTTGTCCACGTCTATCACTGATGGGCATTTGGGTTGGTTCCAGGTCTTTGCTATTGTACACAGGGCTGCAATGAACATATGTGTGCATGTGTCTTTATAGTAGAACGATTTATAGTTCTTTGGGTATATACCCAATAGTGGGATTGCTGGGTCAAATGGGAATTTCTATTTCTAGATCCTTGAGAAATCACCACTCTGTCAACAGATGCTGGAGAGGATGTGGAGAAATAGGAATACTCTTAAACAGTTGGTGGGAGTGTAAATTAGTTCAACCATTGTGGAAGACAGTGTGGTGATCTCTCACGAGTTTATTAGTTTTATTTTTGCTTGTTTGTTTATGCAAACAGTGTTAAAGTTGTTATCAGCTTAAAATAATGGAATGTAAGATAGTATTTGTAAGCCTCCGGTAACCTCAAGCTAAAAAATATACAACAGATGCACAAAAAATAAAAAGGAAGAAACTAAAACATATCACTAGAGAAAATCACTCCCAAGAAAGAAGAGAGGAAGAGAAAGAAAGAAGGAAGACCAGATAAAACAACCAGAAAACAAATAACAAAATGCCAGCAGTAAATTCTTATGTATCAATAATAATATTGAATGTAATGTATGTAATGATGTAATAGTGAATGTAAATGGACTCAACTCTCCCATGAAAAAACATAGAGTGGCTGAAAGAGCCATTGATCCGTTGCCTATAAGAAACACACTTTACCTATACATACATATATAGACTGAAAATAAAGGGATGGAAAAACATATTCCGTGCTAATGGAAACCAAAAAGAGAAGGAGTAGCTCTACTTGTATTAGAAAAAAAAAAAGAGTTCAATACAAAAACTATAAGAGACAAAAGAAGGTCACTATATAATGATAAAGGAGTTAATTCAGCAAGAGGATATGAGAATTTTAAATATATAGGCACTAACACTTGAGCACCCAGATATATAAAGCAAATATTATTATAGTAAAGAGAGAGATAGGCCCCAATGCAATAATATCTGGAGACTTTAACACCCTATTTTCAGCATTGGACAGGTCTGCCAGACAGAAAATCAACAAAGGAACATTGGACTTAACCTGCACTACAGACCAAATAGATCTAATAGGTATTTATGGAACATTTCTTCCAATGGCTTCAGAATACACATTCTTTTCCCTCAGTACATAGATCCTTCTCAAGGATAGACCATATGTTAGGTCACAAAACAAGCCTTAAAACATTTTCAAAAAACTGAAATAATATCAAGAATCTTCTCTGACCACAATGGAATAAAATTAGAAATCAATAACAAGTAGAACTTTGGAAACTATACAAATACGTGGAATTTAAACAATATGCTCCTGAATGGCCAGTGGGTCAATGAATAAATTAAGAAGGAAATTGAAAAGTTTGTTGAAACAAATGATAATGGAAACACAACATACCAAAACCTGTGAGATATAGCAAAAGCAGTACTCAGAGGAAAGTTTATAGCTATTAGTGCTGACATCAAAAAGAGGAAAGCCTTCAGGCCAGGCACGGTGGCTCACACCTGTAATCCCAGCACTTTGAGAGGCCAAGGTGGGCAGATTACCTTAGGTTAGGAGTTCAAGACCAGCCTGGTCAACATGGTGAAACCCTGTCACTACTAAAAAATACAAAAATTAGCCAGGCATGGTGGTGGGCACCTGTAATCCCAGCTGCTCGGGAGGCTGAGGCAGGAGAATCGCTTGAACCTGGGTTCCAGTGAGCCGAGATTGAACCACTGCTCTCCATCCTGGGTGACAGACTCCATTTCAAAAAAAAAAAAAAAAAAGAGGAAAGCCTTCAATTAAACAATCCAACAATGCATCTTAAAGAACTAGAAAAGCCACAATCTGCCTCCCAGGTTCAAGCAATTCTTATGCCTCAGCACCTGAGTAGCTGGGACTACAGGCAGGTGCCACCACACCCAGCTAATTTTTGTATTTTTTTAGTAGAGACAGGGTTTCACCATGTTGGCCAGGCTGGTCTTGAAATTCTGGCCTCAGGTGATCCACCTGCCTCCACCTCTCAAAGTGTTGGGATTACAGGCATGAGCCACTGCTGTCAGCCAAAAAAAAAAAAAAAATTCTTTCAAGCAGTCTTTAAGACTCATTGTTTCTTTCTACTTCTCTCAGAAAGCCTTCCTGCAGCTCTGAAAGCTGTATCCTTTCATAGAGCCCTTGATTTCAACTCCTCCACACAGCCCTTATATTTTCAACATGTTTGGATTTATCTAGTTCTTAAAGAGCTTCCTAAATATACAATTAAGGGATGAAGCCATCAAGGAAAATATTTGAAGTTTGTAAACTCCTAAACATAAAAAAGCAAACTCAAAAGATTTAAAAACCTGGTTAAATATTTGCCACAAAAGAAAAATGTTATTATCTTTAACTAAATATAGGACCCATATAAATATAATGAAACCAGCAAGCTTCCAATACAATGTGAGCAATGAACATAAATAGGCAATTCACAAAAGAAAATATATAATTTGTTTTAAAACATAAGCAACATATTTCCACCTCTAAAGTAATTAATAAAATGCAAAATTGTGAAATACATTTTCATCAAATTAACAAAGTTTTTTTAAAATAATATTAATACTCAAAACCAATGAAGGGCCAGGCATGGTCTCTCATGCCTATAATCCCATTGCTTTGGGAGGCTGAGGAGGATCACTTGAGACAAGGGGTTTGAGAAGAGCCTGGGCAATATGAGAAGACCTCCATCTCTACAAAAAAATTTAAAATTAGCTGAGCATGGTTGTGTGCACCTGTAGTCCCAGCTACTCAGGAGGCTAAGGTAAGAGAATCACTTGATGCCAAGAGTCCAAGGCTGCAGTGAGCTATGGTCATACCAGTGTATCCCAGCCTGGGCAAAGAGTGAGACCATGTCTCTCAACAACAGTAACAATGACAACCAAAAAAATTATTAAATCCACTTCTAAAGATGTATTCATAAGGATGCTCATCGTAGCATTATATATAAAAGCAAAAAGAATACATCTAACTTTCAACAATAGAAAAATAGCTATGTTATTGTACCTCACTATGATCAATTATTATGCAGTCAATTTCAAATGAAGTTGATAAATATCTTTTTTATAAATATATATATGTTATTGCACTTTAGGTTTTGGGGTACGTGTGCAGATCATGCAGGATTGTTGCATAGGTACATACGTGGCAATGTGGTTTGCTGCCTCCATCACCCCATCACCTATATCTGGCATTTCTTTCCACGTTATCCTTCCCCAACCTCCCTAACCCTGCTGTCCCTCCCGTAGCCCCCCCCCCCAACACACCCCAGTGTGTGATGCTCCCCTCCTGTGTCCATGTGTTCTCATTGTTCAACACCCACCTATGAGTGAGAACATGCAGTGTTTGATTTTCTGTTTTTGTGTCAGTTTGCTGAGAATGATGATTTCCAGATTCATCCATGTCCCTACAAAGGATACAAACTCATCATTTTTTATGGCTGCATAGTATTACACGGTGTATGTGTGCCACATTTTCCTTGTCCAGTCTATCATCGATGGGCATTTGGGTTGGTTCCAGGTCTTTGCTATCATAAACAGTGCCGCAATAAACATACATGTGCATGTGTCTTTATAATAGAATGATGTATAATCCTTTAGGTATATACCCAGTAATGGGATTGCTGGGTCAAATAGAATTTCTGTTTCTAGATCCTTGAGGAATCATCACACCGTATTCCACAATGGTTGAACTAATTTACACTCCCACAAAGAGTGTAAAAGTGTTCCTATTTCTCCACATCCTCTCCAGCATCTGTTGTCTCCAGATTTTTTAATGATCGCCATTCTAACTGGCGTGAGATGTTATCTTAATGTGGTTTTGATTTGCATTTCTCTAATGACCAGTGATGATGAGCATTTTTTCATATGTTTGTTGGCCTCATATATGTCTTCTTTTGAAAAATGTCTGTTCATATCCTTTGCCCACTTTTGAATGGGTTTGTGTGGCTTTTTCTTGTAAATCTGTAGTTCTTTGTAGATTCTGGATATTAGCTCTTTGTCAGATGGGTAGATTGCAAAAATTTTTTCCCATTCTGTTGGTTGCTGGTTCACTCTAATGATTGTTTCTTTTGCTGTACAGAAGCTCTGGAGTTTAATTAGATCCCATTTGTCTATTTTGGCTTTTGTTGCCAATGCTTTTGATGTTTTAGTCATGAAGTCCTTGCCTATGCCTATGTCCTGAATGGTTTTGCCTAGGTTTTCTTCTAGGGTTTTTATAGTGTTAGGTCTTATGTTTAAGTCTTTAATCCATCTGGAGTTAATTTTAGTGTAAGATGTCAGGAAGGAGTCCAGTTTCTGCTTTCCACACATGGCTAGCCAGGTTTCCCAAATCATTTATTAAACAGGGAATCCTTTCCCCATTGCTTGTTTTTGTCATGTTTGTCAAAGATCAGATGGTTGTAGATGTGTGGCATTGCCTCTGAGGCCTCTGTTCTGTTCCATTGTTCTATATCTCTGTTTTGGTACCAGTACCATGCTGTTTTGATTACTGTAGCCTTGTAGTATAGTTTGAAGTTAGGTAACATGATGCCTCCAGCTTTGTTATCTTAAATAACCAAAGTATTCTCTCAGAAAAGCAGAATATGGAATTACATTACACTATGGTTTTAATTATTTAAGTATACCACACACAGAGATATGCATCACTTAACAGTGCAGTATGTTATGAGAAATGCAACATTAGGCAATTTTGTCATTGCATGAACATCATAGAGTGTACTTACACAAACCTAAACAGTATATCCTAGTACACACCTAGCTTATATGGTATAGTCTATTGTTCCTAGGCTACAAATCTGTACAGCATGTTACTGTCCTGAACACTTCTGCCTCCCACTCTTCTCTGCCTTCTCTTCTGTTTGCCCAGTGAGATCTGCTCCCACTGCCAAGTCCCCCATGTGGCTCGTGACTCACACCTTCCTAGGAAGGGAATGAGAATTGAGGTCTCAGGCTCTGATGACTGGGCCAGGTAGCTGAGGCTCCTTTGCCACGTTCAGGCAGCTGGCTGGCTTATTTTCATGGACCTCAGTAGTCACCTGAGATGGAAGTAGAAGTGTTTTTGATGCCTTCATAGAAATTCATTGTCTCCTGTGCTGGGATGCGGGGGATGGGTCATGCAATTGGGCAACTGGGACATAATGGTATTTGTATGTCTAAACACAGAAAAGGCACAGTAAAAATATGATACAAAAGATTTTTTAAATGTTTCACTTGCATAAGGCTCTTACCGTAAATAGGGCTTGCAGGACCAGAAATTGCTCTGGGGTGAGTCAATGAATGAATGGTGAATGAATGGTGAATTAATGTGAGGGCCAAAGATATTACTGTATACTACTGTAGACTTTATAAACACTGTATACTTAGGCTACATTAAATTTGTAAAAATTATTTTTTTTGCCTTTGAAGAAATAATTTTGACTGAGATGAAAATATATTTTTTTCTTTCTTCAATAATAAAATTAACGTACCATAACTTTTTTACTTTATACACTTTTTAGTTTGTTTAACTTTTTTACTCTTTTGTAATAACACTTAGCTTTAAACACAAACACATTGTATAGATATACAAAAACATTTTCTTTATTTATGTCCTTATTCTATAAGCTTTTTTCTCTTTTTAAATTTGTTTTACTTTGTGAACACTTTTGTTAAAAATGAAAACATAAACACATTCATTAGCCTAGGCCTACACAGGGTCAGGACCATCAATATCAGTCTTCCTCCATATTTTGTCCTACTAGAAGTTCTTTGGGAGCAATAACACGCATGGAGCTGTCATCCACTATGAAAACAATGCCTTCTTCCTGAATACTTCCTAGAGGACCTGCCTGTGGTTATTTTGCAATTAACATTTTTTATAAGTAGGAGTAAACTATAATGATAGAAAGTACACTATAGTAAATACATAAACCAGTAACATAGTCATTTATCATTATCAAATATTATGTACTGTACTTAATTGTATTGCTATACTTTTTAATTTTTATTTTGTATTGTTTATTTGTTTTATTATTATTATTTTTTTTTTTTCTTGAGATGGAGTCTCGATCTGTCACCCAGGCTGAAGTGCAGTAGCACGATCTCAGCTCACTGCAACCTCTGCCTCCTGGGTTCAAGTGATTCTCCTGCCTCAGCCTCCTGAGTAGCTGGGATTACAGGTGACCACCACCATGCCCAGCTAATTTTTGTATTTTTAGTAAAGACAGGGTTTCACCATGTTGGCCAGGTTAATCTCAAACTCCTGACCTAAGGTGATCCACCTGCCTTGGCCTCCCAAAGTGCTGGGATTACAGGCGTCAGCCACTGCGCCCAGCCTACACTTTTTTTAAACCCAACAACTTCCTCACACCATCTCCTTCCTTCCCCTCTATTGCTATACTTTTTACAACTGTCATTGTAATAGGTTTAAGTCAGCATCACCACAAACATGAGTCAATAGCCACGACATCAATAGGCAATAGAAATTTCTCACCTTCATTATAATCTTATGGGGCCACTGTCATTTATCTGCTCAGTTGTTGACTGAAACATCATTACGGGGTTCATGACTGTACACACATATGCATAGAAGAAAAAATAGAGCTAAATGTGCCAAAATGTGAGATTTTAGAAGTGGGTTTTCATTGTGTTTATCTTCTATATGTTTCTATTTTTTCCAACTTTTCTATAGTGAACATGTATAATTATCTATATAGTGGACTGCCTTGAGGCCATTACAATGATGTCATAAAAGTATATTTATTGATATGAAAAGATGTTTATAAAATATTATCAATTTATGAGAAAACAGGTTATAAAATCTTACTTTATGATCTCATTATTGTAAAAATAGTATATAGGTAGTATAGGTTGAGCATCCCTAATTCAAAATTCAAAATCAAAATCCAAAATGCTCCAGAATCCCAAACTTTTTGAGCTCTGACATGACACATGACACCACAAGTGGAAAATTCCACATGTAAGTGCTTAATACAAACTTTGTTTCAAGGGGAAAAATTATTTAAACTATTGTGTAAAATTATCTTCAGGCTACTGTGTATAAAGTGTATATGAAACATAAATGAATATACGTTTAGGTTTGCATCCCATCTCCAAGAGATCTCATTATTTATATGCAAGTATATCATTACCTATAGGCAAATATTTCAAAATTGCAAGATATCTGAAATCTAACACACTTCTGGTTCCACATAAGGGATACTCAACCTATATATTGTTTAATATATTGTTTATCTAAATACATATATTCATAAATGATTAGAATAGTGCCTGGCTCATATTAAATGCTCTCAGAAAAGTTAGTTATTACTATTACATGTCTTACCCTCTTGAAAACAAACTGTAGCATATTGCATACATTGCTATACACCTTGCTTTTATTCATTCACAATATGTCTTACAGAGCTTTCCATTTTGGTAAGTATACATCTATTTAATGGCTGCAGATTATTTAATAAGCCTCCCCATCAATGAATAAATGGGTGGTTTTAGCCTTCTACTACTACAACCAACGTTCTGGTAAATATCCTTGTACATATATTTATGTGAGCGTATCTATAAGATAATTCACTAGAAGTGAAACCCTCTTTGCCAAATGAGACGAGCATTTTACATTTTATAGATAAGATTTTTAAATAGTGCCAAATAAAGCTGCATAGAGAGTTGTGCCAATTTATACTATAGCCAATCATTTATTAGTGTCTGTTCCCCATGATCTTATCAACAAAATAAGTGATCATTTTATCTTTGTCAATCAAATATAGATGAAAATTGTATTTTTAAAGCTTTATTTTCATTTTATGCTTAAGATTAAGCATGCTTCCATTTTTTAAGACCTATTTGCATTTTTAACCTCCTTATTTTAAAACTGAGACTGATGTTCAAAGAAGGTAATATATTAAGAGTACCTGCCTAATTAGTAGCAGATTCAAAGTTAGTTCCATAGTTTACTGAATTTCAAGCCCATACTTTTTGCATCACATCACTTTGCCTTTACCTCCACCACAAACTACCACCTGATCACAGACTACTCCAGTGTGCTGTCTTCATGTCAAGAACATGAGCCCTATCTTCCCTAACAGGTTGTAAGAAGTGCCATAAAAGGAAAGGACGGGGCTTTGCAGGAGGCAGACTTGGGTTTAAAGCCTGGATGTTCCACGTTCTCCTTGTCTGACCCTTTGGCAAGCCTCAGTTTCTCACCTGTAAAACGGTGGCAAATAATACAGGGTCAAATGGTGTCTGATGGGTGTAAATAACCTAGGATAGTGGCTGGCACCCAGAAGATACTTCATAAATGAGAGATACACATATACATCAACTTCCTAATGCCAGGATCCAGGCAAGCAAGTCTCCACAACGTTTTATTTCTCTTTTTAGAGACAGATTCTTGCTCTGTCACTCAGACTGGAGCACAGGTGGCAAGATCATAGTTTATTGCAGCCTTGAAATCCTGGGTTCAAGTAATCATCCCCACCTCAGTCTGTCGAGTAGCTGAGACTACAGGTGCAGGCCACCACACCTGGCTCTCCACAACTTCTTTATTGTACCTGTCACAGTGTCAGGAACTCAGTAGCTGCTAACAAATGTTCATTGACTTGATTTGAGGGGGGAGGCTTACAGTGCAACAGATTCAAAAACAAAAAGAAATCTTTTTGCCCTGCAGCTTTCTGTCCTCTTGCCTTGGAGTTCCTTGTTCTCTCATGCACAATGATTGAAGTGATTCAAAACACTGCGGCCACTGGCGAAGGAAAAATCACTAGTTCCCCCAACACTGATCCTCAGGGCATATTTGGATGGAGGGCATAAATCCTAGGCTAAAGAGGCTGATCCCTATGGCAGTTTTGATGACTTTTAGGAGTTTAATGGAGAAGAATGTATTTATTTGAGCTGCTATATGGTGGAGAGCAAACTAAGGAAATTTAACATGGTCAGATTTGTGTTTTAATAAGACCACTCTGGGCTGTAGTGTGGAAGACAGATTGCAGTGCAGGTAAGGAGACCAATTAGAGAAGCTCCTGTAGCTCCCTCTCCCCAGTCACAAAGTGATCAGGGGTGGATAGATGGAGTTTGAAGGTATTGGAGAGAGACGGAATGATGGATAGAGAGAGATCTGCAAGAAGAAAGGAACTTGGATCCATAGCAGAGGGGGAGGAATTCATTTATTGCCAGAAGAGAGACATTAACACTGAAACACAAGAAAAGGTGAGAGAAAAAGGTGATTTTATGAAGAGGACTGGGTGAAAAGGAGGTTGAGAGATTCTGACTTGATTCCTTATCATTCTCAGTTAACTAGTAGGCAAGGTCCTCTTCTAAACATGGAAAGGAAGGTGGCAGGCAGCTTGATTAGGAACACTTAGAAGGGTTTCTAGGCAGTTGTGTTTAGAGACATTACTTTATTGTGGCTCCAGCCCACAGGGTTATGGGATTCTTCTTTTAAGCGAAAGTTGTAGTATTTGATGATGCTGATATCATTAGTTCCTATCAAGAAAGTACCTTCTGTAGAGGAGTATGAGCAGAAGACATGCTGCTGGGCCTAAGGGGTAAACAAGAGGGTAGAGGGAACTGCAGACAGCAAGTAAAGACCACTCTTTCAAGAAGTTTGGCAGACAAAGGGAAGATAGGGCCGTGGCTTGAGAAGGAAGCAGAAAAGGCATATTTTGTTTGTTTTTAGGACAGGAAAAACTTTGAGGCCTAAAAAAGATGCATTGATAGCTATATATGCACTCTTATGAAGGTAGCATTAAGCAGTGTCCAAGAGCACAGGCTCTGGGTCATGTGGACCTGGATTCAAATTCTGGCTTTGCCAGTTACCATAAGCAAGTCACTTATCCTCTCTGTGCCTCAGTTTTTACATCAGTAAAATGGGAAAAATTACAATATCTACCTCATAATTGTTGCTCGTAATAAATGGGACATTTGTAAAACATTTAGAACAGTGACACAAATTAAGTGTTCAATACATGGCATTATTTAAGCAAAAATCACATGCAGGATATGATAGGATTTGTTTCGATTTCGGTAAACTTTTTTCCTTATTGCAAAAGTGACATATATGCCTTTAAAAAAAAAAAGTAGCTTTTGAATAATTATAAAAGTATTTTTTGGCTACAAAAAAATCTTGGGTGGGGCCAAGATGGCAGACTAGAAGTAGCTCTTGTGTGCTGGTCTCATGGAGAGGAAACAAAAAGGGCTAGGGCACACTGACCCTGCAGGCCAACCATCTGAGAAAACACATCAAGATTTATCAAGGCAACAGGGGAACACAGAGAGTAGAGAGGAGTGAAGCTGGGCACCAGCCTGTCTGAGCACAGTGCAGAGCCAGGAGAACCTCTCCAACATGGAAAGGATGAGTAAGTGAGAGCCCCCCAGAGGCATTCATGCTCTCCACAGGGCCCTGTGGAAGACTAGGAATGGGAGTATACCCCTATCAGCCCCAACCCCCCACACTGTGCTTCTAGACTGAGGCAGAGAGCCACATGGACATTTTGCAGGAGCAACTCTTAGGTCCAACGGGACCTCTATAAGCCTTGGGTCACAGAGCAGACCAGTATCAATGCCACAGCTCCAATAGAGCCTGCAGTTGTGCCTTGGAGCAGTACAATTGCTCCACCACACTTGCCTGATAGGGCTCTGCTCCAGCTTCTAGCCCAGGATTCCTACTTTGGTCTCAACTCGGCTAGCCACTCCAACCACCTCTACCACTAGTAGCAAAGCAAGCAATGCTTGCTTGAGCTTTGAGCCCAACAGTCCCACTTTTGTGTGATCTCAGCTGGAGGGGGCAGCTTCCTGTCGTCCCAGGATGGCAGAGCATGCAACCCCACCCACCTCCACCACTGACAGCCAGGTGGGCAACACTTGCTAGAGCTTCTAGCCCAGCAGTCCCCCCCATTACCTGAACTCAGCTGAAGGACACAGTTCCTGTTGTCCCGGGAAAATGGCAGAGCACATAACCTCACCCGCCCTCACCACTGATAGCCAGATGGGCAACGCCTACTACAGCGTCCATCCTAGATGTCCTGTTTCTTTGTGAACTCAAATGGAGGGCACAGCTTCCTGTTGTCTCAGGAAACAACCAGACAGCAGAGCATGCGATTACCTGTCCCCACCACTAGTAGCCAGGCAAGCCACACCTGCTAGAACTTCTGGCCAAGAAGTCCTGCTCTGCCTGAATTTGCTGAGGGGGCACAGCTTCCTATTGTCCTAGGAAACACCTGGATGGCAGAGTGAGCAACTCCTCCCCACCCCCCACTTCTCATAGCCAGATGGGCCATGCCCACTAGAGCTTCCACCCCAGAGGTCCTGGCCTCCACCGGAACTCTGCAGGCACACACAACCCCATGTTTCTCCAGGAAGCATACAGGCAGCAGATTGGGGCCAACCTGGAAAGAGTACGGTCTTCTGCCAACTGCTGCCCCTGTCTGAGGGAGCCTTGTGGACCAGAACATCCAACAAAAGAAATGCAGGCAAGGAGACAATAAGCTGTGGAAGCACTTCCAAGACCCAGGCACAAGCTAGAATTGAAGCCAGTTAACTGAACCACCTTATACCATAATTAAATCCCCAAGGGCATCAAATAAGAAAAAAGCAAAAAAAAAAAAAAAATTTATCCAAAGGACAGCAGCTTCAAAGATTGAAGGAACATCAGCCCACAAAAATGAGAAAGAACCAGAGCAAGAACTCGGGCAACTCAAAAAGCCAGAATATCTTCTTCTCACTTCCAAGCAGCCAAACTAGTTCCCCCAGCAATAGTTCTTAACCAGCCTGAAATGGGTGAATGTCAGAAATAGAATTCAGACTATGGATAGAAACAAAGATCATCAACATACAGGAGATAGCCAAAACTGAGTCTGAGAAATCTAAGGATTACAATAAAACAATACAGGAGGGGATAGACCAAATGGCCACTATTAGAAAGAAACAAACTGATCTGATAGAGCTGAAAAACACAGGACTCCATGTTTGGGTCCCCTTCCACGAACACTCTCTTCTGGCAAGCCTGTCTTCCCCTCCTAAACTCTCTCTCTTTATCCCCTTCCACTCAGTGTGGGGAGCTGCTTTCCCCCTCCTGGGATTCCAACTTTTCTGGATTCTCTCACTCAGTGTGAGAGGAGCTTTCCTTCTCTGGTTCTCCCCCTCTGGAAACCCTTCTCACTCAGTGTGCCCTTCTCACTCAGTGTGAGAGCAGCTTTTCTTCTCTCACTCAGTGTGAGAGTTAGCTATTTCTCTCTTCTCCTTCTCCTCTCTCTCTCTAAATAAATCACTTTCTACAAACAAACAAAAAACACACACTAGAATAATTAAATAATGTAATCACAAATATTGACAACAGAATTGACCAAGCTGAGGAAAGAATCTCAGAAACTTAAAGACTTGCTCTCTGAAATAACACAGTCAGACAAAAATAAGAAAAGCAACAAAGAAGAATGAACAAAATCTCCAAGAAATATGGGATTCTGTAAAGAAACCAAATCTATGACTCAATAAGTTTCCCCCAAAAGAGAGGGAGAGAAAATCAAGCAACTTGGAAAATATATTTCAGGATATCATCCATGAAAATTTCGCCAACCTCAGTAGAAAGACTGATATTTACATTCAGGAAATGCAAAAGAACCCCGTAAAATTCTACACAAGAAGACCATCTCCCAAAACACAGTGTCATCAGATTTTCTAAGGTTGAAATGAAAGAAAAAAAGTTAAATACAGCTAGAGAGAAGTGGCAGGTCACCTACAAAGGGAACCCCCATCAAGCTAACAGCAGACCTGTCATCAGAAACCCTACAAGCCAGAAGAGACTGGGGGCCTATATTCAGCATTAATAAAGAAAAGAAATTCCAACCAAAAATTTCATATTCAGTTCAATTAAGCTTCATAAATGAAGGAGAAATAAGATCCTTTACAGACAAGCAAATGCTAAGGGAATTCATTACCACCAGACCTGCCTTACAAGAGGTCCTGAAGGGAGTGTTAAATATGGAAAGGAAAGACCATTACCAGGCACTACAAAACACCCTTTAGTTCATAGACCAGTGATACCATAAAGCAGCCAGACAAACAAGTCTGCATAATAACCAGCTAACAACATGATAAGATCAAATCTACATATATCAGTACCATCCTTGAGTGTAAATGGGCTAAATGCCTCAATTCAAAGGCACAGAGTCACAAGTTGGATAAAGAAGTAAAACCCAATGGTATGCCGTCTTCAAGAGATCCATATCACATGCAATGACACACATAGGCTCAAGAAAAAAAAGTGGAGAAAAATTTACCAAACAAACAGAAAACATAAAAAGGCAGGGGTTGTTATTCTAATTTCAGACAAAACAGACTTTAAACCAATAAAGATCAAAAAAGACAAAGAAGGGCATTACATAACGGTAAAGGGCTCAATTTAACAAGATGACCTAACTATCCTAAATATATACGCACCCAACACAGGAGCACCCAGATTCATAAAGCAAGTTCATAGAGACCCATGAAGAGACTTAAATGACCACATAGTAATAGTGGTAAACTTTTATAAACCACTGACAGTATTAGACATATCATCAAGGCGGAAAACTAACAAAGATATCTGGGACCTGAACCAACACTTGACCAGATGGACCTAACACACATCTATAAAACTCTCCACTGCAAAACAACAGAATATACATTCTTCTCATTTGGATGTGGCATGTACTCTAAAATTGACCACACAATCAGGCATAAAACAATACTCAGCAATTTTTTTTAAAACCAAAATTATACCAACCATGCTCTCAGACCACAGTGCAATAAAAATAAAAACCAATGCTGGCTGGGCATAGTGGATCATACCTGTAATCCCAGCACTTTAGGAGGCCAAGGCAGATGGGTCACTTGAGGCCAGGAATTTGAGACCAGCTTGGCCAACATAACAAAACCCCATCTCTACTAAAAGCATAAAAAATTAGGTCAGCATGGTGCCACATGCCTGTAATCCCCCGCTACTCAGGAGGCTGAGGCAAGAGAATCATTTGAACCTGAGAGGCAGAGGTAGCAGTGAACTGAGATCATGCCACTACACTTCATCCTGAGTGACAGAGCTAGACTCTGTCTCCAAGAAATAATAATAATAAAGAAACGAATGCTAGGATAATCATTCAAAATCATACAATTACATGGCAATTAAACAACCTGATCCTGAATGACTTCTGGGTAAATAGTGAAATTAAGGCAGAAATCAAGAAATTCTTTGAAACCAGTGAGAACAAAGCTACATTATACCAGAACCTCTGGGATACAGCTAAAGCAGTGTTAAGAGGTAAGTTCAAGGCAATGAATGACCATATCAAAAAGTTAAAAAGATCTCAAATTAACAAACAACATCACAATTAGAGGAACAAGAGAAACGAGCAAACCAACCCCAAGGCTAACAGAAGACAAGACATAACAAAAATGAGAAGTGAACTGAAATAAATTGAGATGCAAAAAACCATACAAAAGATCAATGAATCCAGGAGCTGGTTCTTTGAAAGAACAAAAAAAGATAGCTAGACTGCTAGCTGGAGTAATAAAGAAAAGACATATATAGAAGATCCAAAAAACACAATCAGTAATGATAAAGGGGGATATTATCACAGAAATACAAGAAAAAACCATCAGAGACTATTATGAACACGTATATGCACACAATCTAGAAAATCCATAAGAAATGGATAAATTCCTAGAAACATACAACCTCTTCAGATTGAACCAGAAAGAGACTAATTCCTGAACAGACGAATAATGAGTTCTGAAATTGAATTAGTAATAAAAAGCCTACCAACCAGAAAAGGCCGAGGACCAGTTAGATTCACAGCTGAATTCTACTGGATGTACGAGGAAGAACTGATATCATTCCTACTGAAACTATTCCAAAAAATGGACACGGAGTGTATTAGGCCATTCTTCCATTGCTATAAGAAATATTGGAGACTGGGTAATTTATAAAGAAAAGAGTTTAATTGGCTCATGGTTCTGCAAGATGTATAGGAATGATAGTGGCATCTGCTTCTAAGGAGGCCTCAGGGAAGCTTCCAATCATGGCAGAAGGAGAACAGGGAGCAGGCATGTCACATGGTGAAAGCAGGAGCAAGAGAGAGAGGGAAGAGGTGCCACACACTTTTAAACGACCAGATCTCAAGAGAACTCGCTCACGATCATGAGGACAACACCAAGAGGATGGTGCTAAACCATTCATGAGGAATTCACCCCAATGCATCCAATTACCTGTTACCAGGCCCCATCTCCAACATCGGTGATTATCTTTTGACATGATATTTGGGCAGGATACACCTCCAAAATACATCAAGTAGGGACTCCCTAACTCATTCTATGAGGCCAGCATCATCCTGATATGAAAACCTGGCAGAGACACAACAAAAAAGGAAAACTTCAGACCAATATCTTTGATGAACATAGTTGCAAAAATACTTGACAAAATACTAGCAAACTGAATCCAGTAGCACATTAAAAAGCTAGTCTACCACAAGGGTCAGGCATGGTGGCTCATGCTTGTAATCCCAGAACTTTGGGAGGCTAAGGTGGGTGGATCACTTGAGGTCAGGAGTTCGAGACCAGCCTAGGAAAAATGGTGAAACCCTGTCTTTACTACGAATACAAAATTAAGCTGAACATGGTGGCATGTGCCTGCATGCACAGCTATTTGGGTAGCCGAGGCAGGAGAACAATTTGAACCCAAGAGGCGGAGGATACAGTGAGCCAAGGTCTTGCCACTGCACTTCAGCCTGGGTGACAAAGTGACACTCTGTCTCGTATGTTTATTGTGGCACTGTTGACAATAGCAAAGACTTGGAACCAACCCAAATGCCCATCAATGATAAACCGGATAAAGAAAATGTGGCACATATACACTATGGAATACTATGCAGCCATAAAAAGGATGAGTTCATGTCCTTTGCAGAGAGATGGATAAAGCTGGAGACCACCATTCTCAGCAAACTGACACAAGAACAGAAAACCAAACACCACATGTTCTCACTCATAAGTGGGTGTTGAACAATGAGAACACATGGACACAGGAAGGGAAACATCACACACCAGGGCCTGTCGGGGAATGGGGGGCTAGGGGAAGGGATAGTAGGAGGTGGGGGGCTAGGGGAGGGATAGCATTAGAAATACCTAATGTAGATGACAGGGTGATGGATGCAGCAAACCACCATGGCATGTGTATACTTATGTAACAAGCCTGCATGTTCTGCACATGTACCCAGAACTTAAAGCGCATATATATATATATATGCGCTTTAAGTTCTATATATATATATTTATATATATATAAGTATATATATGTGTGTGTTTAAGTATATATATATACTTAAACACAAACACACAGATGCTAATTTATCATGATCAAGTAGGCTTTATCCCTGGGATGCAAGGTTGTTTCAACATATGCAAACTGATAAATGTGATCCATCACATAAACACAACTAAAAACAAAACCACATGATGACCTCAACAGATGCAGAAAAGGCTTTCAATAAAATTCAACATGACTTCGTGTTAAAAACCCTAACGAACTAGGCATTGAAGGAGCATACCTCAAAACAAGAGCCATCTATGAAAAACCCACAACCAACATCATACTGAATGGGCAAAAGCTGGAAGCATTTCCCTGGAAAGCCAGCACAAGACAAGGATGCCCTCTCTCACTACTCCTACTCAACATAGTACTGGAAGTCCTAGCCAGAGTAATCAGGCAACAGAAAGAAATAAAATGTATCCAAATAGGAAGAGAAGAAGTCAAACTATTCCCGTTTGCAGAGAAAATAATTCTTATACCTAGAAACCCCCACAGTCCTTGCCCAAAGCTCCTTAATCTGATAAACAACATCAACAAAGTTTCATGATACAAAATCAATGTACAAAAATCATTTGTATTTCTATACACCAACAATATCCAATCTTAGAGCCAAATCAAGCATGCAATCTCACTCACAATAGCCAAAAAATAGAATAAAATACCTAGGAATACCTAACCAAGGTGAAACACCTTTACAATGAGAACTCCAAAAGACTGCTCAAAGAAATCAGAGATGACACAAACAAATGCAAAAACTTTCCATGCTCATGGATATGAAGAATCAATATTATTAAAATGGCCACACTGCCCAAAGCAATTCATACCTTCAATGCTATTTATATCAAACTACCAATGAAATTCTTCACAGCATTAGAAAAAACTATTTTAAAATTCACATGAAACAAAAAAAGAGTCCAAAAACAGCAAAGGCAATTCTAAGCTAAAAGAACAAAGCTGGAGGTGTTACATTATCTGACTTCAAACTATACTACACAGCTACAGTAACCAAAACAGCATGGTACTGGTACAAAACAGACACACAGAACAATGGAACAGAATAGAGAGCCCAGGAGTAATGCTGTATACCTACAATTATCTGATCTTCAAGAAAGCTGACAAAAACAAGCAATGGGGAAAGGGCCCTTAATAAATGGTGGTGGGATAACTGGCTAGCCATAGGCAGAAGATTGAAACTGGACCCCTTCCTTACACTATATACAAAAATCAAATTAAGATGGATTAAATACTTTTATTTAAAATATTTTATTAAATGTAAAACCTAAAATTATAAAAACCCTAGAAGATAACATAGGAAATACTATTCTGGACATAGGACCTGGCAAAGATTTTATGGAGAAGATGCCAACGCAACTGCAACAAAAACAAAAATTGATAAATGCAACCTAATTAAATTAAAGATCTTCTGCATAGCAAAAAGAGGTAAGTTCTTTCCTTAGAAGAAACTATCAACAGAGTAAACAGATAACCTACAGAATGAGAGAAAATATTTGCAAACTATACATCTGACAAAGGTCTAATGTCTAGAATCTATAAGAAATGTAAACAAATTTGGAAGTAAAAAACAACCCCATTAAAAAGTGGGCAAAGGACCAGAACAGACACTTTTCAAAAGAAGACTTATATGTGGCCAGAAAGCATGTGAAAACATGTTGAACATCACTAATCATTAGAGGAATGCAAATCAAAACCACAATAAGATACCATCTCACACCTGTCAGAATGGCTTTTATTAAAAAGTGAAAAAGACCAGCTGTGGTGGCTCACTCCTGTAATCCCAGCACTTTGGGAAGCCAAGGTGGAAGGACCACTCGAGCCTAGGAGTTGGAGACCAGCCTGGGCAACATGGCAAGACTCCATCTCTACAAGAAATACAAATAAAACTAAATAAATAACTGGTTATGGTGGCGCATGCCTGTAGTCCCATCGACTCGAGAGGCTGAGGTCAGAGGACCACATGAGCCCAGGAGGTCGAGGCTCTAACGAGCCACAATTGTGCCACTGCACTCCAACCTGGGCAATAGCGTGAGACCCTGTCTCAAAGGAAAAAAATTCAAAAAATAATCGTTGCTGGCAAGGTTGTGGAGAAAAAGGGAATGCTTATACACTGCTGGTGGGAATGTAAATTCACTCAGCCATCATGGAAAGCAGTTTGGAAATTTCTCAAAGAACTTAAAATGGAATTACCATTCAACCCAGCAATCCTACAATTGGGTATATACTCAAAGGAATATCAATTGTTCTATCAGAATGACACATGTATGTGTGTGTTCATTGCACTATTCACAATAGCAAAGACATGGAACCAACTTAAATGCCATCATTGGTAGACAGGATTTTAAAAATGTAGTTCATATACACAATGGAATACTATGCAGCCACAAAAGAAGAATGAGATCATGTCCTTTGCTGCAACATGGATGAAGCTTGAGGCTAATATCCTATGCAAACTAACACAGGAACAAAAACCAAAGACCACATGTTCTCACTTATAGGTGGGAGCTAAAACTTTGAGTACATATGGACATAAAGAAGGGAATAACAGCCACTGGGACCTACTTACAGGTGGAGGGTGGGAGGAGGGTGAGGATCAAAAGGACTACCTATTAGGTACTACAGTTATTACCTGGGTAATAAAATACTCTGTACATCAAATCCCCCGTGACATGCAATTCACCTATACAATAAACGTGTATATGTACCCCAGAACCTAAAATAAAAGTTAAAAAATAATGAATAAGTAGAGTTGAACTTTAAAAAAAGGAACTTGATAGACTTGGACTGAGTGCCACAATCATGGGGTTTATTTAATTTACTGTTTGGGTTGTCTCTATAAGGGCATATCAACATGATGTGGAATGAAACCAAGGCGTAAGAATCACTTTTGTCTGATGTGGTGCAGTTGTACCATACATAATTGTTAGAGTTTGTTTGAACTTTCTGTCTCAAGTTCCCAAAGAGTTATGAGAGAAGCCAAAAAGTACTATATTTAAATTAAGAATCTAGGAAGAAGCTCTTTTTTTTTTTCTGAGACGGAGTCTTGCTCTGTCACCAGGCTGGAGCACAGTGGCGCAGTCTCGGCTCACTGCAACCTCCACCCCCCTTGTTCAAGTGATCCTTCCACCTCAGCCTCCCTCGTTGCTGGGACTACAGGCACATGCCACCACGCCCAGCTAATTTTTGTATTTTTAGCAGAGACGGGGTTTCACCATGTTGGCCAGGATGGTCTCCATCTCTTGACCTTGTGGTCCACCCACCTTGGCCTCCCAAAGTGCTGGGGTTACAGGCTGAGCCACCACGCCTGGCCTTCAGGAAGCTCTTGATGTGATCCTCAGGACACTGACACTGCAACTTCTGGTTGTCTATCTTTTGTTTTGTTTTTTTTTCTTTCTCCTAGTACTTTGAATTATTCCATTTTTATCATATCAATATTTCATCCATTGGATTTTATTTTGATGCGAATTATTAGGTAGAAATTCAACTTTTTCTTTCTTTGTAGACATTTCTTATTAACTTAAAATGACATCTTCAAAATACACTAAATACCTGTATGTGCTTGTGTCTATCATAGAGTTTTCTATTACATTCAATTGATCCCTCTATTCATACACTAGTATCATACTTTAAAATTCCTGATCCTTCAGAATATTAAGTCTATAACAGTTAGTTACCTCTCACTGCTATTATTTCTCAAAAGTTGTCTGGATGCCTTTTTTATTTTTAAATTTTTTCACATGACATTTAGAATCAATGTATCTTATCCCAAGTAAAATCCCATTGGTATTTGGGGAGGAGAATTTTAGAAAATGAAGAAAAGCAAAAAGAAGAAAACAAAAAACCCTATATCTTCATTTCTTATTGTCTTCACCATCCTGGCATATATCTTTCCAGACTTTTTTCTACTTATCTAATAATGTGTGTGTGTGTGTGTGAGTACAGCAGGGAGGCTAGACAAGTACTTTTGCTAAGCTTTTGAGCTTTGTCTCTTGAGGTAGCTAGAGTTAATTGCCTCAATACACACACTTTTCTGATTTCCCTTGACCCCACACCACTAGGGGATTAAACACACCTTCCCCGGAGCAGCAACTAGATCTAGGGATCCGAACTTGTGAGAGACCTAGGCCCTCCCCTCTGTCCATGAGAAAGCTGAGACATCCCCCAAGGTTCTGGTTCTATGAACTCCCACTTCCTGGTTCCTGTGTAGAATGCAGATACCTTTCTCTGACTGCCTTACATCTACTCTTCCCATGCTCCTTGAGGGGGTGGGCGGTGCCTGGGCCAACAGCATCAACATCACCTGGGAAATTTTAGAACTGCACATTCTTGGGCCTTACACCAGACCTACTAAATCAGAATGTAAAGTTTAATAAGCTTCTCAGGTGACTCCTCCATACATTAATGTTTGAGAAACACTGGACTAGGTGATCTCTAAGAGCCCTTTGTATTCAAAAATGAAATTTTCTCTAGATGTTCCTGAACACCAGAAACTTCAAGAAATTTCCCATCAAAAGTTTTACCTTGCTTCAGGCCATTCCATCTGATGGAACAGGTTGAGATTTATAGATGAATAGGCCCTATGCCTTCCATGCAATTCCAGTACACTTTATTCAAACTTTAAACATTTTTATACAGCCAGAGGGTGAGGCCAGGGAAAATACTGAATATCTCTGGTCCTAAGTGATAGGAGAATTCACTTAATTTTGAGTAGACAATGTCAAACAATTTCTTCTCAGAAGAATGTGGGCCATGCAATAAGGGAACAAGTTTCCACCAGCAGGCACAAAGGGACAGCTTCTGTAAAATATTTCTACTCGTGGGTTCTATACACCATCCTAAGTCAGTGATGAGAAGCTTCCATCAAGGATCGCTCACCCACTGACATAAATTACAGTTAGTAAATGAAGGGGCTCTTGAGTATAATGCATTTTTTCATTGCAATAAACTACATTACTTATCTTGAAAAACCATGAACATTAAATGTAAGATTTTATTCCATAAAGATAATAGGTAATCACAACTTGCACTTCATTTCTTTGTTATGACCAATTAAGAATTAGGAACAGAAGTAAGGAAGAGAGAGAGGAGAAGGAGAAAGACAAAGAGTCCCCAAAAAAGACAGAAACAGGCATACATATCCATAAAGACACAGAATCTGACTTTGTCTATTCTATTGATGTTGCCATAATGTTACCACGTAGAGTATGACTGATAAGCCGTTCAGTCATAAATTTGTCAAACCTGTATAGCATATCTTTTCTGTGTCAGATGCTGAAGATACTAAAGTGAGCAAAGAAAAGGCTCTTGCCCTTAAGAAGCTTACATATCTAGCAGGGGAGGAGGACATTAATCAAGTAATCACACAAATAACCATTTGTATTAGTTTCCTATTGCTGCTGTAACAAATCACCACTAACCTAGTGGTATAAAACAATACCCATTTACTGTCTTACCATTCTGTAGGGTAGAGCTGTGACATGGATAGAGCTAAAGTCAAGATGTCAGCAGAGCTGTGTTCCTTTTTTTGGAGGCTCTAGATGAGGATTCTTTTCCTTGCCCCTTCCAGTTTCTAGAGGCCACTCACATTCCTTGCCCATGGTGCTCTTCCTCTTCAAACCCAACAACGTTGAAACTCTCTGAGCCTTTATCTCCTAATCACATCCTCCTGTTACTCCCCTACCTCCCTGTTATGGTGTGAATTTGAGTCCCTGTCCAAATCCCATGTCAAATTGCAATCCTCAATGTTGGGGGGAGGGGACTGGTGGGAGGTGATTGAATCATTCCCCCTTTCTGTTCTCGTGATAGTGAGTTCTCATGATATCTGGTTGTTTAAAAGTGTGTAGCACTGCCCCCACCCCTTAACTCTCTTCCTCCTCCTCCAGTCATGTTAGCATGTGCCTGCTTCTCTTTTGCCTTCCACTATGATTGAAAGTTTCCTGAGGTCTCCGTAGCCATGCTACCTGTACAGCCAGCTGATCTATGAGCCAATTAAACCTCTTTTTAAAATAAATTACCCAGTTTCAGGTTTTTCTTTATAGCAGTGTGAGAACAGACTAATATACTCCCTTTTCTACTTTTAAGGATTCTTCTGATCACATTGGACCCATCTAGATAATCTAGTAGAATCTCAGCCACTGCAAGTTCAGTTAATTAGCAACCTTAATTAACTGAATTTTTTTCACAGGTGCTGGGGATTAGGAATTCAGACATCTTTGGGGACTATTATTCTGCCTACTACACCATTTAAATGTGTTACAGCAACCATTGGCTTAAATGGGACTATGATCTTTGTGCACAAGTATACGGCATGGCATTTTCTGAAACCATCCTGAGTTATGTTCTTTGCTGCCTACTTGTGTTTGTATTTGCTGTTTCCTCTGCCTGAGATGCCCTCCTCCTTAATCACTACATGTCCATATTCTAGTTCTATTTTAAGGCCTTGCTCAACTGTTGCCTAAATTGTATCAGGTGGAACAATGAACAATAAACTTAGTTCAGAATACTTCAACATTTAGGGTTCTCAATTGGTGACTAACTGAACTTGTGTGGAAGCCACTGCATTAACAATGAGGTTCAATATATTAAAACATATTTTAAAGTATTCAGACTGGGGTTTCAGACACTTCTGTTTGGATCACAGAACAAAATGAAAGAAAAAAGCTAAACCCTCTAGCACTACTGAAGAGGGACAGAAGGAAGTACCTTGAAAACATCAAGAGGGCAGTGTAATTGTTCCCACACTGCTCTAAAGAAATACCTGAGATTGAGTACTTTATAAAGAAAAGAGTTTTAATTGGCTTACAGTTCTGCAAGCTGTATAGGAAACGTAGGAGCTTCTGCTTCTGGAGAAGCCTCGGGAAGCTTCCAATCATGGCAAAGGCAAAGGGGGAGCAGACGTCTCCACGGAGCAGGAGCAGGAGAAGGTTGCGAGGTGCTACACACTTTTAAATGCCCAGATCTCACGAGAACTCACTGTCATGAGAACAGCACCAAGGGGATGGGGCTAAACTATTAATGAGAATCCACCTAGCGGTGGGGCAGGGCCAAGATGGCCAACTAAAACAGCAGCGATCAGAGTCAAAAAGCACCATCATTAGCGCGTGAATCCTTCACAGGCAACCAAGGTATCCAGGTTCTCTCGTCGGAATTGACTAGGCAGCTGGTGTGATCCATGAAAAGAAAGGAAGAGCAGTGTGGTGCGGAGCAGTCCACCTGAAAGCCACACAGGGCAGGGGGGGTCCCACCCCACAGCCAAGGGAGGTGGTGAGGGAGTGTGCTACCCAGGCGGGGAAACCGGGGCTCTTTCCATGGAAATGTGCAACCCATGGGTCAGAGATCCCACTCGCCAACCCACGCCACTGGGGCCCAGAGTCCCAACCCCAGCCACGCAGATTCTCAACAGCCTCTCAGCTGGAATCTGCTTAAGCCTGCCGAGCTCTCAAGGGAGGGGCAACCTAGCAGACACAGCTGCGGCTGCCTGCTGTATAAGCCATTTGAGCTCCTTGGGGGAGGGGCAGCAGCCAGCACTGCAACTTATAACTGCCTAACATGCTAAGCTCCCTGGGTGGGGAAGGGAGACATCCATCTGTATAGCTCTAGGCCACACTTTCCCCTGCTGGAGCCAGAGAGGCTGGACGGCTTGGTCCCAAGGGGTGTCCCCCACAGCCCAACACACTGGCAGTGGCAGACTGCGTCCAGAGAGCACCTTTTCAGGTCTAACCCTGAACCATCCTTCCTCACTGGGTGGGGCTTCCCTGCTGGAACTCCAACAGCTCCAGCCGGAGGCTTAGGGACAGAATCTGGATCTCCCTGGGCCTGAAACCCTAGGAGGAGGGGTGACCGCAGTCTCTGCAGACTAGCAGACTTAGCCTTTCCTCCTGGTAGTTCTAAGGATCCAGGCAGCCCAGATAAGTGGATATACCTTTAGCAAAGCACACCCCCTCCACCAAGGGACAAAGTGCTTCATTAAATGGGTCCTGTCCCCCCCGAGCCACCCAACTGGGTAGAACCCTCCAACAGGGGTTGTGGCAAGATAGCCTATACAGGAACGATCCTACTGGCATCAAGTTGGGTCCCCCTCGTGGTCAGACGTCCCAGAAGAAGGAGCAGGCACCCATCTTTGCTGTTCTCCAGCCTCCTTGAGAGACATCTCCAGGCGTGGGGAGGGCAAACCAGATGAATAAGGGCCTGAAGTGAACCCACAGCAAACCACAGCAGTCCTACAGAAGAGGATACCTGACCATAGAAAGAAAAACAAACAGAAAAGCAACAACAAGCATCATCAACAACGAAAACGTCCCCACAAAAACCCCATTCAAGGGTCAGCAGCCTCAGAGAACGAAACTAGACAAACTCATGAAGATGAGAAAGAATCAATGAAAAGATGCTGTAAACCCAACAGACCAGAATGCCTCTTCTCCAAATGATCAGGCCTCTCCAGGAAGGGTGCAGAACTGGACGGAGGATGAGATGGATGAATTGACAGAAGTAGGCTTCAGAAGATAGGTAATAAAAACTCCACTGAGCTAAAGGGAGTATGTTGTAACCCAATGCAAAGACGCTAAGAACCTTGACAAAAGGTTAGAGGAGCTGCTAACCAGAATAACCAGTTTAGAGAGGAACATAAATGAGCTGATGGACCTGAAAAACACTGTACAAGAACTTTGTGCAGCATACACAACTATCAACAGCCAAATCGACCAAGAGGAAGAAAGGATATCAGAATACTGAAGACCACTTTGCTGAAATAAGGCATGCAGACAAGATTAGAGAAAAATAATAATAAAAAGGAATGAATAAAACCTCCAAGAAATATGGGACTTCATAAAAAGACTGAACTTACAATTGATTAGAGTACCTGAAGGAGACGGGGAGAATGGAAACAAGCTGGAAAACACACTTCAGGATTGTTGAGAAAACGTGCACTTTGAAATGAAGAGACCTTCCAAACAGGCTTTGTGTGAGCAACATGGCTGTTTATTCACCTGGGTGCAGGTGGGCTAAGGCTGAAAAGGGCATTAGCAAAGGGCAGTGGGATAGGAGTTGGTTTTATAGGTTTGAGTAGTTTTCTCGGGGGGCAGGGGTGTTGCAGAGTAAGTTCAGGTACGTGGGGGGGTAAGGGCAAGGAAGTATACATGACCACAAGTTCAGTTACAATGGCAGGGTTGGGTGAGAGGTATTTACTTTATCATAAGAGCAGTTAAGATGGCAGAGTTGGATGAGGGGGCTTGTCCGGGACACTCCGCTGCCAGGCCATTAGGGACGATGGCAAACACAGGCTGGGGGTGGGAGACATCAGCCAAGGCAAGCAGGACTTCAGACTTTCAGTCTCCAGGCTTGCATATGGTGACCTATGTACCTGTCTTTTATATAGAGAGAGAAAGAATTAGAGAAGAGGGGTGATAACAGGTTTTAGGGGGTGGGGCGAAGTTTCTCAAGGCTTCTTCGAGCGGGATTGGGATCGGGGTGGAATCCTAAAAATGGGAAAGAATTTAGACTGCTGGGAGATCTCGGGGAAAGGGATGATATTGTGGGGTTGTTAGAAGGAGCATTTGTCGTATTACTGATTGGTTATTGCTTGTATACGATTTTGTAGGAATTGAGAGATTAATTGGAAAAAGCACAGGGTTTGAATAAGAGAAGGAGAAAGATTGTGTTAAGAGGACTAAGGATTGGAAGAAGCCATGACTTCCAGTTAGACAGTGTCCAGCCAGTCCAGCCAGGTCCAGAATAACCATTTGCCTGATTAGTGAGCTTTTGTGCTCTTTTAACTTATTGGTTGGCATTATATATGAGGCCAGGCTGGTATACATAAAACAAGATTTTTCTGGAGCTTTGGACCTGAATGCCAAGGGAACCAACAAGGGCTGCAGCTGTTAAAGGTTGTAGCGGGGCTTGGCGGGGTAACTGTGTGAAGCGGAGAGCTTTTGTTTTCATGGTGTATGAGGAAGCTCGTGGTATCTATAAACAACCACTCACTTTTATTAACAAGATTGGGTTTGAGCAGAGAATGGGAGCCAGATTAAGAGTGAAATATTAGCTGTAATTGCCTGGAGGAAAAGTGTAAACTGGCAACTTAAACAAAAGCAGGGCGTGTAAAAGTAAATGAGTACAGTGAATTTGAGCACAGTTAGACAGAAAATAATAGAAAACAGACTTTTTGAGGTGTGGTTTAAGTACTGAGGGCTACTGTATAAAGGTGGAGATGGCGAGGGGCTGAAAGTAAGTGTGTGAGGTGTAAAGAGAAAACTTTGGAGGTTGTGAGAGCTATAGAGGGTAAATGGGCCATAGTCTGTGATTTTGAGGGATTTATTAAGAGTATCAGGGCGGCAAGCTGCTGCTGCGCATTGTCGAGGGGCCAGCCCAGGACTGTTACGTTAAGTTGTTTGGATAAAAAGGCTACAGGCCATGGGCCTGGCTCCTATGTGAGAATTCTGACCACACAGCCCTGGATTTTAGCAGTATATAATGAAAAAGTGTTGAGACAGGTTGGGGAGAGCTAGTGAGGAAGCAGTTTTTAGAGCTGTTTTTTAAGGAGCAAAAGGAGGAGTGAGGAAAGGATTTAGGATTAATGGGGTTGGATAAGTTTTCTTTAGTGAGTTTATACAATGGCTTAGTTAGAATAGCAAAACCTGGTATCCAGAGGTGAAAATAGCAACCACACCCAGGAAGGAGAGAAGCTGTTGTTTGGTGGATGGGGTTGGGGTTTGGGAAATTAACAGGATACGGTTGGCAGGGAGAGTGTGTGTATGCTGGCGAAGATTATAACAGATGGGGGAAGAAATTTGGGCTTTAGAAGGGGATACATGATAGCCCTTTGAGTATAGATGCTGAAGAAGCAGGAGGGTGAATTAAAAGGCCATGTTGCAATAGGTGTGTGATAACGGGCTTTACTTTTAAAAGCCTGTTGTGGGATGGGGTACTGGGGCTGGGCAGGGTAAGGGTGGTTAGGTTTTAAGGGGATGATGAGGGGTGAGTGACTTGTAGCAACAGATGGGAAGGTGGTGTTTTACACCCTAGGGTTAAGGTTGGGGAACATAAGGGTAGCTATTGAGGGAGGTACAGGTTTGGGGAGGAGGGGGCGGCAATGAGGTGTGGCTGTAGCCCAGGAATAGTTAAGGAGGCAGACAATTTTGCTAGGATATTTTGGCCTAACAGGGGAACTGGACAAGTGGGGGATGATTAGGAAAGAATGTGGAAAGGAGTGCTGGCCTAATTGACACCAGACTTGGGGAGTTTTGAGAGGCCTTGCCATCAATTCCCACAACAGTTATGGAGGTCAAGGAGACAGGTCCTTGAAAAGAAGGCAGCATGGGGTGCTGGCCTCTGTGTTGATTAAGAAGGGGATGGACTTACCCTTTACCGTAAGAGTTACCCGAAGTTTGGCATCCGTGATGGTCCAGGGGGCTTCCAAGATGCTCGGGCAGCCTTAGTCTTCAGCCACCAAGCCAAGGATTGGAGCTTTAGGAGCTCTGGGAGCAGCGATGTGAGACAGTTGACTTTCTGTGGGGGCCCCGCACAGACAGGACAGGGCTTAGGAGAAGTCCCCGGGCTGCGGGCATTTCTTGGCCCATTGGCCAGGTTTCTGACTCTTGCAGCAAGGTCCGGGAGGGGCGGCTGGACGTGTTGCAGTTTGGGCGCTTGGAAGTCTCTGTGAGCCGGTGGTGTGGCTGGGGTTTGTTTTATAGCAGAGGCAAGCATCTGTAGTTCTGAGATGTGCTGCCGCCTGGCAGATTTTTCCCTATTATTGAACACCTTGAAGGTGAGGTTTCTTAATGCCTGTTTTGGGGTTTGAGGGCCAGATTTTAATTTTTGTACCTTTTTGTAATGTTGGGGTTGATTGGGTGATAAAATGCATGTTAAGCACTTTTTAGGGGTGAGAGTAGAAGTAAGGATGACATTTAAGTTACTCCAGGTGATGTTATAGGACTGGGTTAAGTATTGGAGGATTTGATGGAAAGGAGCCTAACCGGTGGCCAATTTGGAAAGTTTGGATAAAGGAAAAGGAATGTGCACCCTAACTATGCCTTTGGCTCAGCCACCTCTGGAAAGGAAATTGTTGGACAGGGGCAGAGGAGGTAGCTGCTGGGAGTAGAGATTAGGGAGGGATTGGTATGTAAAAAAATGCCGGGACGTAGGGAATTTCAGACCATTTCTCTGTGTTGCGACAAAAATTTTCTAAAATTTTGTAAAATAGAGAGGTTGAAAGTGCCATTTTTGGCCAATTGGAGCCGTTGTTTAACTTGTATTGTGGGCCATGCAGCATTACAGAAGAAGATGAGACGTTTGGGGTTTAGGTTAGGAGGCAGTTGAAGAGGCTTGAGGTTTTTAGAACACAGGCCAGCCAAAAGGAGGGAGGGATAGAGGACGGACTATTGCCCATGGTTCTGGAAAGGCAGCAGAGACAAGGAAAATGGGCATGCAACCCAGCTGCTCAAAAGGCATCCCTAGTTGAGCCTGGGTTGAACCTTGTCATTGGTGGGTGGTCAAAAAGAGCGTCCTCTATGTTGACCTGCCACCAATATCGGCCATAAGCCTGGTGGGCGAGTGACTAGGGCGAACGTCTCCACAATAATCAAACCCCTGGGGGAAACTGGGTCCCTTCATCCGTGACCTGCGTAGGATTTTCCAGTCATGAACCTCACGGAAGAACCTGGTCTACCTGATTTTCCTTGTCTTTGCAGTGGAAAAAGGACAAAACCGAAAGGGGGAGGAAGTGGAAAGGAAAAGAGAAAAGGATGGGAAAACAAAAAAGAGAGACAGCTTACCAAAATAGCCGGGGGCGTGCGTCTGTGGGCTGGTCTGATGACCCCAGGACGGTAGGTAGATCTCTTCATGGAGGGACACAAGAATAGGGATGGGGTTTGAGCTCCCGTAGGAGCTCCCCCGTCCCAGGTTTCTGGCACCAAATGTTGAAAAACGTGCGCTTTGAATGAAGAGACCTTCCAAACAGGCTTTGTGTGAGCAACATGGCTGTTATCCACCTGGGGTGCAGGTGGGCTAAGGCCGAAAAGGGCATTAGCAAAGGGTAGTGGGATAGGAGTTGGTTTTATAGGTTTGGGTAGTTTTTTTGGGGTGCAGGGGTGTTGCAGAGTAAGTTCAGTTACAGTGGTCGGGGGTAGGGGCAAGGGAGTATACATGACCACAAGTTCAGTTACAATTGGCAGGGTTGGGTGAGAGGTATTTACATTATCATAAGAACAGTTAAGATGGCAGGGTTGGGTGAGGGGCTTGTCCGGGGAAGTTCCACTGCCCAGTGATTGATTAGGGACAATGGCAAACATAGGTGGGGGGGGGGGAGTGGGGGGGAGTGGGGGGGTGAGACATCAGCCAAGGCAAGTAGAACTTAGACTTTCAGGCTCCAGGCCTGCATATGGAGACCTGACAAGGATATTATCTAGGAGAACTGCCCCAACCTAGCAAGAGAGGCCAACATTCAAACTCAGGAAATAGAGAGAACACCACTAAGATACTCCATGAAAAGATCAACCCCAAGACATATAATCATCAGATTCTCCAAGGTCGAAGTGAAGGAAAAAGTGTTAAGGGCAGCCAGAGAGAAAAGTCAGGGAACCTATAAAGGGAAGCCCATCAGACTAACAGCAAATATCATACTGAATAGGCAAATGCTGGAAGCACTTAGAAGGGCACAAGACAAGGATGCCCTCTCTCACCACTCCTATTCAATATAGTACTGAAAGTTCTGGCCAGGGTGATCAGGCATGAGAAGGAAATAAAGGGTATTCACATAGGAAGACAGAAAGTCAAATCATCTTTGTTTGCAGATGACATGTTCCTACAGCTAGAAAACCCCATTGTCTCAGCCCAAAAGCTTCTTAAGCTGATAAGCAACTTCAGCAAATTATTAGGATAGAAAATCAATGTGCAAAAATCACAAGCATCTCTTTACACCAATAATTGACAAGCAGAGAGCCAAATCATGAATGACCTTCCATTCACAATTGCTACAAAGAGAGTTAAGTCCCTGGGGAATACAGCTAACAAAGGATGTAAAGGACCTCTTCAAGGAGAACTACAAACCACTGCTCAAGGAAATAAAAGAGGACACAAACAGATGGGAAAAAATTCCATCCTCATGGAATGGAAGAATCAATATCATGAAAATGACTATACAGCCCAAAGTTACTTATAGATTTAATGCTATTGCCATCAAACTACCATTGCCTTTTTTTACAGCATTAGAAAAAAAACTACTTTAAATTTCATATGGAATCAAAGAAGACCCTGCCTAGCCAAGACAATCCTAAGCAAAAAGAACAAACAGGAAGCATCATGCTACCTGACTTCAAACTATTCTGCAAGTCTCCAGTAACCAAAACTGCCTGGTACTGGTACCAAAATAGACATATAGAACAATGGAACAGGACAGAGACCTCAGAAATAACACCACACATCTACAACCATCTGATCTTTGACAAATCTGACGAAAACAAGCAATGGGGAAAAGAATCTCCTATTCAATAAATGGTGCTGGTAAAACTAGCTAGCCATATGCAGAAAACTGAAACTGGACTCATTCCTTACACCTTATACAAAAATTAACTCAAGATGGATTAAAGACTTAAATGTAAAACCTAAAACCATAAAAACTCTAGAAGAAAACCTAGCCAGTACCATTCAGGACATAGGCAAAGACTTCATAACAAAACCGCCAAAAGCAGTTGCAACAAAAGCCAAAATTGACAAATGGATCTAATTAAACTAAAGAGCTCTGCACAGCAAAGGAAACTAGCATCAGAGTGAACAGGCAACCTACAGAGTGAGAGAGAAAATTTTGTAATCTATCCACTGACAAAGGTCTAATATCCAGAATTTACAAGGAACTTAAACAAATCTACAAATACAACCCCATCAAAAAGCGGGCAAGGGATATAAACAGATGCTTCTCAAAAGAAGACATTTACGTGGCCAAAAAACTTATGAAGAAGATCTCAACAGCACTGTTCATTAGAGAAATGCAAATCAAAACCACAATGAGATACCATCTCACACCAGTTAGAATTGCAGTTAATAAAAAGCCAAGAAACAAACAGATGCTGGCAAGGCTGTGGAGAAATAGGAACGCTTTTTACACTGTTGGTGGGAGTGTAAATTAGTTCAACCATTGTGGAAGACAGTGTGGTGATTCCTCAAGGATCTAGAACCAGAAATACCCATTTGACCCAGCAACCCCATTACTGGGTATATAGCCAAAGGAATATAAATCATTCTACTATAAAGACAAATACACACATATATTTATTGCAGCACTATTTACAACAGCAAAGTCATGGAACCAACCCAAATGCCCATCAATGATAGACAGGATAAAGAAAATGTGGTACATATATACCATGGAATACTATGCAGTCATAAAAAAGGAATGAGAGCATGTCTTTTGCAGGGACATGGATGAAGCTGGAAGCCATCATCCTCAGCAAACTAACACAGGAACAGAAAACCACACACTGCATGTTGTCACTGATAAGTGAGTGTTGAATGATGAGAACACATGGACACTGAGGGGAACAACACACACCAGGGCCTTTTGGAGGTGGGGAGTGAGGGGAGGGAACTTAGAGGACGGGTCAGTAGGTGCAGCAAACCACCACGGCACACGTATACCTATATAACAAACCTGCACGTCTGCACATGTATTCCGGAACTTAAAGATAAATAAAAAAGAAAAAAGAAAACTCGTCCCATGATCCAATCACCTCCCACCAGGCCCCACCTCCAGCACTGGGGATTACAATTCAACATGAGATTTGGTGGGGACACAGATCCAAATCATATCAGGGAGTATTCTGTTTTATTTAAGTCTTGGGTAAAGTAAAAACAGATGTGAGAGCTGATATGCAAAGAACAAAATAAGGTTCTCTAAATGGTTTGCATTTGGTTTGGCTGGGGTTAAATCACAGTTCAAGGAAGAATTGCAGGCTTCTTCAGTGGGAAAAAACATTTGCCATTTGCCTCTTTCAGTTAGTTGTAAGACACTGGGCAAATTAAGTATTTCAAACCAATTTTCTCATCTGCAACATAGGAGTAATGAAAAGTGACTGGCCATAGTGCCTGAAACACAATAGGTGCTTAATAAATCTTGATCACTGTGTGAGAGAAGATACATAGAGGTGAAGTAACTTGTCCAAGTTTACAGATGGAACCATGCTCCCAAGTGCTAGCATATTAAAATCATTTTAAGGCCAGGCATACTGGTGTAACTTCTGTAATCCCAGCACTTTGGAAAGCTGAAGCAAGAGGATCACTTGAGCAGCCCAGGACTTCAAGACCAGCCTGGCCAACATAGTGAGACATGGTCTCTACAAAAAATAAACAAAATTAGCCAGCTGTAGTGATGCACTCCTGTAGTTCCACTACTTGGGAGGCTGAGGTGGGAGGATCACTTGAGCCCAGGAGGTCAAAGCTGTAGTGAGCCAAGGTCGCACCATTGCATTCCAGCCTGGGTGACAGAGGGAGAAATTGTCTCAAAAAAAAAAAAAATCATTTTGCTTTCAGTTCCTTGGAAATATGTAAACCGTTCATGATTCATGTGGTACAGCTCTGTAACTCAAGAACAGTCACCCTTATTCTGACAGAGATCACTATACTAACACAGAGCTATTTTGTTTTCTCACTGAATATATCATCATTTCTCATTTGAAATGGAGGATTTTAAAGTAGTTGGTGCATAAACTTGCCCTGGTCTAAGGAAGATTAAATGATTCCATCCTTGTCACCTGGATACTGAGATCCAGAAAGTAGAACAGAGCTCCTTGATCCTATCGGTGTAAACCATACCGAATGTGGTAAAAGAACCATTTAAAGAAATTAAATATCCCTCTGAAACAAAATCCTGAAGCCAATATTCTGGATGCCAAATTAATGGTTTAGGGGATGTGTCGGGGGCTTCCTGTTTTACAGTTATCACAAGAAATGTTACCCTCTCATTTTGGTTTACATATTCTACTTTTCACAAACAGTTCTCATTTTTAAGCTTAGCTCAGTACCCATTATTCTGAACATTTGCTTAATTTGGTCTGGTGGATTAAGAAAATGAATTAGAATTCAAATGTAACAAAAGGTATCTGAATGGAATGGAATGAGAAGCGGAATAAAAGCTAGAAGACATGAGTGCCCTGGTGCGCCTTTCCCCTCTCTGGGCCTTTGTCTTCCTCATTGTAAAGGGAGGGGTATGGGCTACATGGGCTTTAAGACCCCTACTGTCTCTGGCACTCTAAGGTCTACAAGTCCTCCTCAACCTCACAAACAGGCATTTCCAGAATATAAGGCTAAAGTTGGGGAAGGATCGTTTGGAGAAGTAAAGGGGAAAAATGTCACAGGCAGGCACTTCGTCTGAGCTTAGCACATCCAGGGATAGTGTGTACAAGACGAGGGAAGACAGGGTGGAAAACTTGCTAATAGAAAAAAGGTTTACTTTGTTAAGGAAATAAGATCCAAGTAAGCCTGCATCGCTAAAGCCTTTGAAGCCCAATCTCTCCATGCTGTATTGTTGAAAACTTACTAAGAGTTGGGGATATAGTAAGACCTCAAATAGTGGTAAACCACGTCCCCCTCCCACCTTTTCTTAAGTTTGGTTTTGTTTTCATTGAATGTATTCAATAGGCTAGTGTGTCTATTACCTGCTTTGCTACTGGCATGTGGGGCACAAGCAGCTACAGAAAAAAGTAATGATTCCTGTTTCACTCATCTATTTTCTTTTTTGTCACACAATTTGACTATAAAACACACATCTCAAAAGTGTTCCATGTTGTTACACAGGAGTCAACATAAACAAATATTGCCTCTCACTATTAACTTTTTCCAGACCAGACAATGTAAACGTTGGTCTAATTTGGCTTTACAAACAATAGAGTGGTAAATCACTATTTGCTTAAAAGTGGGCTTCACAAAACTGATCTGTATTTTCATTGATGTTTGGTCACATTCATAACCCAATCAGCCAACCAAAAATACAAGAATCAGATTCTTAAACATGTTTTTTTCATTTTCTGCAATGAGTTCCAAAGGCAGTAGGAAGCTCTGGGAGAGCCTCTGGGCAAAAGATAAAGGTTACAGCTAGTGGAAGTGGTAATTAGAGCCAATTACAACTTACCTGCTTTGTCATTAAAATGTCTGTCAGACCTCTCATTTTTCTACACAGAGGGAAAGAAAAGGTATAGCTTAGTAGGGGAGAGGGTTAGCCAAAGGGAAGGGATTTCTAATGCTGTTTACAAATTTACCCTGTAACCTTAGACAAGCACGTTGCCTTTTGGCTGTGCTTTCCTCAAAGTTTAACTCAGGGAGGTGAACAGGACTTAGAAATCACCTGGCTTAGTCCCCTGCCCTCTAGCAGGCAAAGTATTATATTTTCCCGTTTTTCTCAAAGTAGATGTGAAAGACCTAGAGAATTTAAATAACTAGAATATGTCTTTTGCCTCCTTAAGTGCAACGGATTTGATTTTGGTTTCACTTATAGCTTGTCATAAGGAAAATGTTAATTATTCTCACTTCTCTCACAGATACATTGTGTATAGGTTAACACATGATAACTACAAAGCACATTGAAAATACTAAGGAAAGCTTATAAATATAACATTACCCACAAAGATACTAGCACTTTGAATGAATGGGTCCCACGGAAATGTAACAGAAATGTATTTCACTCTTAAGAACTGGCTTGGGGAAAAAGATAGAATTACACTCAAAGGACCAACCTCACTTTCTGCAAATGTAAAGGAGTAACAAAAAATTTAGAAAGACCATTACGTTTGAGAGTAATCAGAATAAGTGAACTTTTTGTGTGTGTAAAAATAAAAATTCCGAAACAAGGCTTCTCAGGGGGAGAATAAAATAACAGGTTTTCCTTGTATCATTGTAAAACTTCACTATCCTATGCAACCTCTAACTTTTTTTCCTGTTGTCCTTCATGCTTGGACTAATTATCTTCCTGTCTCCAATCTTTCTTCACCTTGCATTCTAAACCAAATTACCCTCACCCAAATCACCATCTTTACTTGCTAAACATACCATCTGCCTCACAAACCCTTGTTATCCTCTATACTGAATTACTCATTCAGCATTTCAAGGCTCTTTATCAATCCACTCCAACTTAAGTCTCTTCCCCCTGATCCCTCTTGTTCCGTTTCAGTACTATACTTTCTCCTCATAAAACTAAAGCAAATCCCATCCTTGTATCTGATAAGCCATCTTTCTTTACCTATCTTGAAAACCAATATGTATTTGACACCGAGGACCACAGGGGATGAACCTGGGTATACTTAATAGGTAAAAGTATCTTAGTTGTCATCTGCTATGTATAGCTGAAGATTATAGCAAAGCTCCTCCCTCCCTTACATGTTTCTATCAGAGAAGGGTAGAATGTTCGGGAACAGATTGTGGAGGAGTGTTGCTGGGTAGAGATTGCTTGTGATATGTTTCTATTCAAGAGGGCCTGCTTGCAGTATTTTAGGATTTGCCTCACTCCTTCATTCTTTCAATTAAAGTTGTATTCTTATTATCTTTACTAAAGGCCTCAATTTATATGCTCTTCTTGGTGAAGGTGTGTGTGCAGCAGTTACGATCAGAAGATCCCTAGAGAGCAAAGAGGAGGGATGATTCTCTTACTTTAGGGGCACAATGGTGTCAGGAAGGTTATTCCAAAGAGAGAGTGGTAGTACCCATCATAAGGGAATTTTATGGCAGCTCTTGCGGGCGAGCCACTATCCTATTACATCCAACACTAGTGATGTGAACAGTTTAGTTAGCTGGCAGATATTGAGCTTTGACACAGTATATATTTTGGATTTAAAACTTTTTATTCACCCCATATAATAGTATATATAAAATGTTGCAAAGATGAAAGCATTTCTGAAAGTCGGTCACTCCTTTGGGACTGGCTCAGATTATAGACTTGAAAAAAATTAATGGTAGAAAATGTTTATTCTCTAAGGGTAGATTTGATTTGGAGATAGCCATTTGAGACTGAGTCTGGTGAAATAAAGTAGTAATAACCTGAACATAATTTTTAGTAAAATAAACATGTAAAAGGATTGACCTGTTTTACTGTTAGAATAGTCTCTATAGCCTCACAATATGCTACCCTCAAAGGAAACAAGGGCTACTGGGACAGATATGTAACTGCTTTAAAAGTTTTGTTTGGGGAACATAAATATGGATCTGATTTTATGATAATGGAGGGAAAATGAGCATAGCTAAGGGAAGGCTACAAAATATTCAGCTTCTTTGGAGGCCAGGTAATAAGGTTTCCATCTACCTGCCATGGCTTCTGAATGGTAAGCAGCTTTTCTATCAAGTATGGGTTGGCAGCCCAGCTTGACTTAAAATGAGTGTTACAGCTGTTGGGAAACAGGAAATGGGGCTGGATTACACAGACGTCCAAAACTAACAAACACACATGGGCTTCCCGGTATGTAAATTTTTTTTTGAGGTTAGAGATCTCCCTTTACAGAATTTAGTATATAACAGATTCAATAACCAAACTTCATGACCTCTCAATATTAAATAACTAAATGTGCAAACGAGCCACCATTATATAGGACAACAAAAGCTATACATTTTCTATGAGACAGTATGTGCACAGATTTTCAGAGCTGTGAAAATACAATAAAGAGCACAACACATTTTGGTCACTTTATTAAATGACATTAAATAGTTTAAGTTTCAACTACTAAACAGCACTTTGAATGGTGAAAACACAGATAGTATATTGTCATACTTGAATGCTTTTCTTTAAAAACACAATTCCAGTCCTTATATATATTACAAAACAGCCTTAAAGGAAGAAGTGACATCTTTTTCTACAGTACTTAAGATACTCAATACAGAACTGAAAAGCAGTCTAACAGAAACAAAGGCAAGTCTTCACAGCTGTATGATTTCAGCAGCCAAAGCTGGATGATGGACTGAAACATTACTATACAACTGGGACAAAACATATACAGTATCACAATACTAAGCAAAAACGCTTTACACCTGAAGAAATAAAACAGGTTACAAAATGTGGAGAATTTAGCAGGCAAAACTGTATACAAGCAACATTTTTAAATCATCATTTTTAACCATTGCAACTATTTAAAACATCTAAAACAAATATAAAAATGAGCCTTTTTAGTATTTTATTGACATGATTTTTTTGTCTTTAAATATTTGTTAAAGCTTGATGTTATACTCAAAGTACATATTATGTAGCTAAAATGTCAGCGAGAAGAGTGTATGCAAAGTGGTCCAAGTTTTATTTCAAACTCTGATTTCCAATTAATCCTTCTAAGTATTATTCTTTAAGTTATAGTTTCATCCATGGTGAAAAAGGTTTAGAAGGTTGCCTAAAATTTTCACATCTATGTCTTTGAGTAAATAATTAGACCATGTTGAAAATTCCCAGGTCTAGTAAATAGGTTTAAAGTATTCTGAACTTGTAGAGATACCAACTGATAACAGTTGGCCAGAGTACACTGCCTTCAAATATTTCTCATAAATCTTGTCTTTTTCATTTTTTCTAAAGTAAATACACACCTGCCCCACCCAATTAAATAAATCTGATTACATGGCTGGCATAATATCTAAATATACAGAAATTATTAGTGATATCTCATCATAGGAAGGTGGGGGGGGGGGAATCCACCAAACCTCGCAAATTCTATTATCACAATTCTAGTGCTCCCGGATGTTTTACCACTAGTTATTTCAAGATAAAAATGGCAATCTCTTAATCATCGAAACAACTCAAAGCAGTTTCAGCTAATGTTAAATTCATTATAATCCAGTGATACCTAGAGCAAAGCCTACACCCAGTTTTCTTTTTTTTCTGAATTCTTAAGCTGTTTCACTACCTGTTATATCACCATCTCAAAAATCGTTTTGCCATGTTGAATTGACTCCCATAGGCAAAAACAATGTTTTCTTTAAGAATTCAAGTAACGAAAATTGTACATGAGTAAGATTATAGGTCATTTTTACAGAATTGGATTAAGAAAAAAAAATGTAATACATTTTCTAGTAAAAATTCTAGTAAAAGGGTATTGGATGAATTAATTTGGATTTAATAATTGCCTTACAATCTAAACTAAAAAAAAAAAAAAAACAAAAAACCTCTGAAACAATTTTTTAAAAATGTAAGGAAACTGGGGTAAAAGAACATGATGATGAGAGAAAAGGAGCGCATAGAAGCCAGTGACTCTTATCTTTCAGAGGAATATTTCACAATACTGATAGTACTGGGAATTGTTAAAGCACATTCCTCATGTGAACTTAAAGTCAGCAATGGTTCTGCCATTTTGATGTTGTTTATAAAACAGGGTGTGAACCTAACAACCACAACTTCAGTGTTAACCTCCTAAAATGCTAGAACTTGATTTTCTAAGTCCACATCCCCACTGCCAGCAACAGGATGAAGCACTAGCACTGGCACCATGCAGTTAAGAGATGTGCTTTATATTCGTGCCAGGAGAGAGAAAATCCATGTGTGGAAGATAATCCACAACCCTGAAATTTTACCAGTAATTATTTTAGCACACATAACTGAAAATAAAAAATGGCAGGAGGACTAAGAAGAAAAAGGAATTCTCTTCTTAGGCTATACTTAAGGCTGTTTATACAATGCTAAGATAACTGCAAGACTCCTCCAACTTTTAGAGCAGTAGTATTTAAGAATATTGCACACAATTCTGTGTCAAAGATAACTCTCAGTTTCTAACTTTCAGTCACAGAGATGATAAAGCAGGAGCCCAGTTTTAGACTTCAGTCAAAAGAACATTAAAACCATTTCAATCACTTTAATCAAGAAATGGATTAAGTATAAAAGTATTTCATAACTTGAGGAATCAACTCTAAGAACTCAGCTGTGTTTTTTTATATGTAAAGAATGAATATATAAATCTTTACTCTTTCCTAAATTTATTAATTTTATGACAATTTTATGGTTGCTAAACGCAGGCATAAAAATTTAGAGAGGAAATCTGTGGAGCTGTTACTATTATGGAAGGACTTGTTTTCACTGAAAACAATTTGAAATATCTTCTGTACTCAATGTGTGTAAGAAGATTCTAGGCAACATCACTGACAAACGTCAGGAAGAAATGGTATGCCCTATTTTAAAAAAAAAGTAAAACTAATATGGAAGATTGGCATTTAAGGGGACCAAACTATTTATACAGTTGAGTTCTGTTAAGTCATTGATTCCTAAAAAAATAAAAGATCTTTCTATGATTTTAACAATCCAATAAGCTTTAGTGCAAAATCACATTGATTTCCCTTGGGAAGGTCCTGGATTTTTGCTTCTCATTGGGGGTGGTGCACGCTGTAATGGTGGTGGCTGCATACCACTAGCCACTGGCTGATACATTCCTCTCATATCAATCTGCTGGTAGTTAGAAGGATTCATGATCAAATTTGGAGGCTTTGGCATCATGAGGTGACCCAGTGTTGCTTGTTGATAAGTCATCTGTTGCTGTTGCTGCTGATTGTACTGCTGCTGGAGCCTTCTGTTCATAAGTATTCGCTGAACACAGCTGATTAACTACAGAGAGAAAATGGGAGTTGTTACAAAGTGCATGACCTGTCTCAAAAAAGAGGTATCAAGTTTTGACTTAAAATCAATTTGTCAAGGGGATATCATACCAAAAGGAAAACACATTATTGTTATCACCATTACTAATTTGATGGCATTCACAGGACCACTACTATAGAAACCAGTTAGTAAGACCATTTAGGGCTAAATTCTCTTAATGTCTTGACTATTGTATTGCAAGCAGCATTTAGGTTAGTTGCCGTAGTGACGTGCTCCCGCACAGTGATTAGTCTCAAGTATTAGTTACAGCATTTTTTGTCAAGATTCCTTTCTGTCATTCTTTTGAGTATTTCACATGACAAACATTTTAGTGACAAACACAAAGGGAAAGGCACTTGCAATAGGAATGGTTCTGACCTAGAATGCTCTCAAATTTCCTAATATAATTTAAAACCACATAACCCTGCAGTGCTTTCTAAGTAAAATACATGCCACAGAAATGGATTCCCTGGTGTCAAGAGTTGAATTTTCCAAGTATAAGGCAGAAGGCTGGCAAACAACTGTGTTGCGAAACATGATCAAGGATCCTGGGATACGGTGCCCTTTTAAAGAATTATATAACTTAATAGAAACCTTTGATAAGTATCATCCATAGCTCACTTTTTATTCTCAAATTAAACACACTGACAAGCATACTACTATTCTGAGGTTATTTAACAATGGCAAATGTGACTGGAGGCAGAGCAAGATGGCTGAATAGAAGACCTCCCACTGATCGTCCTCCCTGCAGGAACACCAAATTGAAAAACTATCCACAATAAAAGCAACTTCATGAGAACCAAAAATCAGGTGAGTAATCACTGTACCAGCTTTTAACTTCATATCACTGAAAGAGGCACTAAAGCGGGTAAGAACACAGTCTTGAACTGTCAATGCCACCCTTCACTCATCCCCTGGCAGCAGCCGGGTGGCAGGGAGAGAGATCTGTGTGTTGGAGGAGAGTACAGTGATTGTGGGACTCTGCATTGGAACTGAGTGCTGCCCTGTCACAGTGAAAGAAACACCAGGCAGAAACTCAGCTGGCACCCACAGAGGGAACATTTTACACCAGCCACAGCCCAGGAGGGAAAACACCTATCCCAGCAGGCGGAACCTGACTTCCAACAAGCTTTGCTACCGTGAACTAAAGAGTTCTGTGGTCCTAAATAAACCTGAAAGACAATCTAGGCCACAAAGACTCCCAAGTCCTATGCTGTGCTGTGCTGTGTTGTGCTGAGAGCCACTGGACTTGGGGGTCATGTGACCTAGTGAGACACCAGCCAGGGTGGCCAGGAGATTGCTTGTGCACCGCCTTTGCAAATCCCAGGCAGCAGCTCACAGCTCCAGGATAGACTCTTTCCTTTTGCTTGAGGAGAGGAGAGGGGAGAGTAAAGAAGACTTTGTCTTGCAGCTTGAATATCACCTCAGCCACAGTAGGATAGGGCACCAGTCAGAGTCCTGAGGCCCCTATTCCAGGCCCTAGCTTCTAGATGACATTTCCAGACATAACCTGGCCAGAGGAAAGTCGTTCTCTTGAAGGGAATGACTCAATCCCAGCAGGATTCAACACCTCCTCTCTAAAGAGCCCTTGGGCCCTGAATAATCAGGCAGTACTTGCAGTGGGCCTTCAGTGAGACTCAGAGACATGCTACCTTCAGGTGTGACATTAGCACATTCCCAGCTGTGGACACTATGGGAAGAGACTTCTGCTTGAAAAGAAAGAGGAAAGAGTAAAGAGGACTTGACATATGGCTTAGGTACCAACTCAGCCACAGTGGGGTAGGGTACCAAGCAGACCCTTGGGGACCCTAATTCTAGGTCTTGGCTTTTAGATGGCATTTCTGGACCTTTCCTGGGATGGAGGGGGAGCCCAATTCCCAGAAGAGAGAGACGTAGTCCTGGGTAGCATTTACCACAACCTGATTGAAGGGCCCTTGCTTGGGGCCTGAGTGAACATCAGCAGTAGCCAGGTAGTACCTGCTGTGGGCCTGGGGGGGTGGGGCTAGTGAACACAGGGAGAGACTCCTTTGCTTGTGGAAAGGGGAGGGAAGGGTAGAAAGGACTTTGTCTTATGGCTTGGGTGCCAGCTGAGCCGAAGTGAGACAGAGCTCCAAGTAGATTCCCAAAGTTTCTGACTCTAGGCCCTGGATCTTGGAGAGCATCTTGGGACCGGCCTTGGGCTAGGGGACATTTGCAGCCCAGAAGGGAAGGACACAAGTGGGGCTGGCTTTGCCACATGCTGAATGTGGAGCCTTAGAACCTTGAGCCAACAAAGGCAGAGGCCAGGCAGTGGTTACTGTGGAGCCTGGGTGAGACCCACTGCCATGCAGGCTTCAGATCTAACCCAGTGTGGCCCCTGTGGAGGGGGCCACAGGGGGTGCTTGTGTTACCTCTCCACCAGCTTTCCAGACAGCTTAGCACAGAGAATGATTCTGTTTGGGAGAAAGTAAGGGAAGAAAACAAGAAGTCTCTGCCTGGTAATCCAGACAATTCTTCCAGATCTTATCCAAGACCACCAAGGTGGTATCTCTGTGAGTCTGCAGAGACTACAAGAGTCACAGCATCACCCAGCTTGGGATGCCCTCTAATGCAGATAGAGATGCAGTGACCAACAACTTAGATCACAATACTAAACTCTCTTTGAATACCTGGAAAGCCTTCCTAAGAAGTATGGGCACAAACAAGAGCTAGATTGTGAAGACTATAATAAATACCTAACTTTTCAATAACCAGACACGAATCAATGTCCGCAAGCATCCAGGAAACACACCACCACCAAATGAACTAAATAAGGCCCCTCTCCAATCCTGGAGAGGCAGATATATGTGAATGTTTAGACAGAGAATCCGAAATAGCTGTCTTGAGGAAATTCAATGAAATTCAAGATAACACAGAGAAGAAACTCAGAGTTCCATCAGATAAATTTCACAAAGACACTGAAATAATTTAAAATAATCAAGCAGAAATTCTGGAGTCAAAAATGCATTTGACACACTGAAGAATGTATTAAGAGTCTCCTAATAGCAGAACTGATCAAGGAGAAGAAAGAATTAGCGAGCTTGAAGACAGGCTATTTGAAAATGCACCATCAGAGGAGACAAAAGAAAAAAGAACAGAAAACAATGAAGCACATCTACAAGATCTAGAAAATAGCCTCAAATGGGCAAATCTAAGAGTTATGGCCTTAAAGAGGAGGCAGAGAGACAGATGGGGTATAAAGTTTATTCAAAGGGATAACAACAGAGAATTTCCCAAACCTAGAGAAAGGTATCAATATTCAAGCAAAAGAAGGTTATGGAACACCAAGCAGATTTAACCCAATGAAGACTACCTCCCACCAGTTAATAAACTCTCAAAGGTCAAGGATAAAGAAAAGGATCCTGCAAAATCCCGTCTTATACGAAACAGCAGAAAGACCGCCAGGAAAAAAAAAAAAAGGGATCCTAAACACAGCAAGAGAAAAGAAACAACATACAAAAAAGCTCCAATACATCTGGCAGTAGACTTTTCAGTGAAAAACTTACAGGCCAGGAAAGAGTGACATGAGACATTTAAAGGGGTGAAGGAACAACAACAAAAAAAAACTTTTATCCTAGAAGAACATATCTGGTGAAGATACCCTTCCAATGTGAAGGAGAAATAAAGACTTTCCCACACAAACAAAAGCTGAGAAATTTCATCAATACCATACCTGTGCTACAAGAAATACTAAAGGGAGTTTCTCAATCTGCAAGAAAAGGATGTTAATGAACAATGAAGAATTATATGAAGGTATAAACTCACTGGCAACAGAACATTTAGCTTTCTTTTTGCTCGTTTGTTTGTTTGCTTGTTTATGTAATCAGTGTTATCAAGCTTAAAATGATGTGTTATATTATTTGCAAGCTTCTATGGTAACTTCAAATAAACAAACATACAACAGATACACAAAAAGTAAGCAAGAAATTATGCTGGGTGTGGTGATTCCTGCCTGCGATCCTAACACTTAGAGGCCGAGGTGGACGGATCACCTGCCGTAGGAGTTTGAGACCAGCCTGGCCAACATGGCAAAACCCTGTCTCTAGTAAAAATGTGAAAATTAGCCGGGATGTGGTGGGGACTATAATCCCAGCCACCCGGGTGGCTGAGGCAGGAGGATCACTCAAACCCAGGAGGCAGAGGTTGCCGTAAGCCGAGATCGAGTCACTGCATTCCAGCCTGGGCAACAGAGTGAAACTCCATCTCCAAAAAAATAAATAAATAAATAAGAAATTAAAACATACAACCACAGAAACTGCCTTAACTAAAAGGAACACAAGAAGGAAGAGAGGGATCACAAAACAACCAGAAAAACAAATAACAAAATGGCAGGAGTAAGTCCTAACTTATCAAGGTTGGACAAGATGGATGACTAGATGCAGCAAGGTGGAAAAGCTGCCACCGAGAGACAAGAATGACTGGCACATTCCTAACAAATCTTCAGAGAGAAGGCAATGAGAGTGGACAGAGGGAAGGCACAGAAGAGCTTGGCTGAAGGAGGAGAAAGCTGGGAACCCTGAATGGGGCTACCACACACCAAGACTAGTTCCTGGCCCCCAAGAACTCCAGGGGGAATGAGTGAGTTGAACTGGCAAACAATTGGCTCTTGCCTCGGGCATCTGGAATCCGGCAGGAGGAGACCTGACAGCCAAACATTATACTCAATGGGCAAAAGTTGGAAGTATTACCTTCTGGAAAACCCGGTACAAGACAAGGATGTGCCTCTATCACCACACCTATTCAACATAGTATTACAAGTCCTGGGCAGAGCAATCAGGTAACAGAAAGAAATAAAGGTCATCCAAATAGGAAGCGAGAGAGTCAAACTATCATGGTTTGCATTATGACATGATTCTACGTCTAGAAAACTCCAGTCTTTTGGCCCAAAAAGCTCCTTAAGCTGATAAACAACTTCAGCAGTATCTCAGGGTACCAAATCAACGTACAAAAATTAGTAGCAACCCTATAAGCCCAACAAAAGTCAAGCCAAGAGGCAAATCAGGCATACAATCCCATTTACAACTGCCACAGAAAGAATAAAATACCTAGGAATACACTAGCAAGGGAGGTAAAAGGTAATCTACAATGAGAACTCCAAAAGGCTGCTCTAGAGAAATCAGAGATAGAGGCACCAAACAAATGGAAAACAGATTCCATGCTACATGGATATGAAGAATGATATTGTTAAAATGGCCATAGTGCCCCAAAGAAATCTATACATTCAATGCTATCCCTATCGAAAACTATTAATGATATTCTTCACAAAACTAGACAAAACTATTTTAAAATTCATATGGCAACCAAAGAAAAGCTTGAATAGCCAAGGCAATTCTTAAGCAAAATGAACAATGCTGGAGGCATTATGCTATAGAACTTCAAACTATACTACAAGAGCTATAGTAACCACAACAGCATGGTATTAGTACAAAAAGACACACAGATCAATGGAACTGAGATGACGAGCCCTAGAAATAAGGCCACACACCTATAACCATCTGATCTTTGACACAGCTCGACAAAAGCAATGGGGAAAGTACACCCTATTCAACAAACGGTGCTGGGGTAACAACAAAGGTGCTAGGCACAGGCAGAAGACTCAAACTGGACCCCCTCCTTACACCATATATACAAATATTGAAACTTGAGATGCATTAAGGACTTAAAATGTAAAACCACAGAACTATAAAAACCCGGAAGGACAACCTAGACAATATATTTCTTGGATATAGGAACCAGGCAAATATTTCATGATGAGAGATGCCAAAGCAATTACAGCAAAAGCAAAAATGGACAAATGAAATCCAACTAAAGAGCTTCTGCACAGTAAAAGAGACTTATCAACAGAGTAGGCAGCACAACCTAACAGAATTGCAGAGAAGTTTTGCAAACTATCCCATCTAACAAGCAATATCCAGTTATCTATAAGGAACTAGAGAAATTTACAAGAAATAACAACCCCATCAAAAAGTGGGCAAAGGACAGTAACAGACACTGCAAAAAAAAGACACATACATGTGGTCAACAAGCATATGAGAAAAAGGCCTCAACATCACTGATCACTAGAGAAATGCAAATCAAAACCACAATGAGAGCACCTTACACCAGCAGTATCAGAATGGCTATTATTAAAAAGTCAAAAGATGCTGGTGAGGTTATGAGAGAAAGAAGATGCTTATACACTGTTGGTGGGAGTGTAAATTCACCCATTGTGGAAAGCAGTGTGGCAGTTCCTGGAAAGAGGTCAAAAACAGAACTTACCATTCAACCCTGCCAATCCTATTACTGGGTATAAAAACTCGAAAGGAACATGAATCAACTCTATTTATAATGACACATGTATATGTTCATTGCAGCATTATTCACAAAAAGCAGAAACATGGAATAAAGCTAAATGCCTATCAGTGGTACACTGGATAAAGAAAACGTGGAAATAAAAATAATAAAATAAATTCAAGAGAGGGAAAAAGAAAATCCATGTGTGTAAAGGTGTATCTCTAAATGTGCCTTTCTTCACACCTACAGTGACTGAAGCTCTAGACACATGTGCCCTCTGCCCGCTCATACTCAAGTCCTCTTGTAAGGCATTCATTATGGAATGCCCCATTATCAAGTTCTCATAGCCAAAACTGAGATGTTGCATCCTGTGATTTCTAAACCTCAGCTAGCAGAGCCATAGTCTGTTACTAATGCCTCTGCATTTGGTTTTATTGAATACAGCTCATCACAAACAGTCTGACAAATTCAACTAGAGCTTTTCTTATTCCAACAGCAGCCAACTCAGCTATTAGTAATCTCAGAGAATCAAAAAATCTACTTTCTCATCTAGGCTTAAGACCCAGACCTCAGCACACATCTTAAAGACTGCTGTCAATCTCTTTTAAAAAAATTATATCTACTACAAACCTAATTATAAATAATGATGCTTGGTAAAAAAAAAAAAAAAGAAAATGTAGTACATATACACCATGGAATACTATGCCACCATAAAAAAAGAACAAGATCATGTCCTTTGAAGAAACATGGATGGAGCTGGAGGCCATTATCCTTAGCAAATTAATACAGGAACAGGAAACCAAATACCATGTTTTCACCAATAAGCGGGAGCTAAACATGAACACACAGAGGCAACAACAGACACTGAGGGTGGCCAGAGGGTAGAGGGTGGGAGGAGGGAGATAATCAGGAAAAAATAAATTATGGGTGCTAGGCTTAATACCTGGGTGACAAAATAATCTGTACAACAAACCTGGGGCACAGGTTTACCTATATAACAAACCGACATATGTATCCATGAACTTAAAATGAAAGTTTAAAAAAAGAGTAACATTGAATATAAATGGACTAAACTCTCTAATCAAAAGACATATAGTGTCTGAATGGATTTTTTAAAAAAGACCTAACCATCTGTTTCCTATAAGAATACATTTTACCTATAAAGACACATATAAACTAAAAATAAAGGGACAAAAAAAGACATTTCATGAAAATGGAAACAAAAAAAAAGAGCAGGACTAGCTATACTTATATCAGACAAAATAGATTTCAAGACAAAAAAAAAAGAGCAGGACCAGCTATACTTATATCAGACAAAATAGATTTCAAGAGACAAAGATGGTCATTATATAATATAAAGGGGTCAATTCAGTAACAAGATACAACAACTGTAAATATATGTGCACCCAACACTGGAGCACCAACAGATATAAAAGCAAATATTATTCTATCTAAATAGAGAGATAGACTCCAAAATAATAATAGCTGGAGACTTCGACACCTTAACGTTACATATTGGACAGATCACTCAGACAGAAGCCAACAACAACAACAAAACCCAATGGACTTATTCTGCACCAGAGACCTAAATAGATATTTACAGAACATTTCATCCAATGGTCACAGAATATACATTTTTTTCCTCACACATAAATCATTCGCAAGGGAAGACCATATGTTAGGCCACAAAACAAGTCTTAAAACATTCAAAGTGAAATCACATCCAAGTTTCTTCTCTGACCACAAGGGAATAAAACTAGAAATCGGTAACAAGAGGAATTTTTGAAACTATACAAAAACATGAAAATTGAACAATATGCTCCTCAATGACCAGTGGGTCAATGAAGACATTAAGAAGAAAACTGAAAAATTTCTTAAAACAAATGATAAAGGAAACACAACATACAAAACCTATGGGATACACCAAAAGCATTACTAAAAGAAAGGTTACAGCTCTAAATGCGTGTATCAGAAAAGAATAAAAACTTCAATTAAACACCTACCAATGCATCTTGAAGAACTAGAAAAACATAAGAAAACAAAACCCAAAATTGGTAAAATAAATAAGATCAGTGCAGAAATAAACAAAAAGTTGGTCTTTTTGAGAAGATAAAATTAACAAACCTTTTAAGTCAGATAAGAAAAAAAGAGAAGATTCAAATAAATAAAATCAAATATTAAAAAGTAGACATTAAAACTGATACCATAGAAATGATACCAAAAAATTAGAAAAACCTAGAAGAAATGGATAAATTCCTAAGAACACATACAACATCCACCAAGACTCAAACATGAAGAAACGCAAAATCTGAACAGACCAGTTACTAAGTAATGAGATCAAAGCTGTAATAAAAAGTCTTCCAGCAAAGAAAAGCCTGGAAACCAATGTCTTCACTATTGAATTTTACCAAACGTTTAAAGAAGAATACCAATTTTCCTCAAACAATTATGAAAAGTCAGAGAAGGGAATACACTTCAAACACATTCTACAAGGCCAGTAACACTCTGATACCAAAACCAGACAGACATATCAAAAAAAGAAACTACAAGGCAATATCCGAGATGAACATTCATGCAAAAATCCTCAACAAAATACTAGCAAGTAGCAATTCAACAACATATTAAAAAGGGTGTTGTTGAACATGACCAAGTAGGGTTTATCCAAGGGCTGCAAGGATGATTTAACATATGCAAATCAATCAATGTGATACATCATATCAACAGAATGAAGGACAAAAACTGTGTGGATCATTTCAATTGATGCTGAAAAAACATTTGATAATACTCCAACATCCCTTCATAATAAAAACCCTCAAAAAACTCAGGTATAGTAGGAACATGCCTCAACACAATAAAAGCCATATACTGACAGACTCACAGTCAGTATTATACTCAATGGGGGAAAAACTGAAAGACTTTCTTCTAAAAATTGGAACACAACAAGGATGTCAGCTTTCACCACTGTTACTCAACATAGTTCTGGAAGTCATAGCTAGGGTCATCAGACAAGAGAAAAGAAATAAAGGGCATCTCAGTTGGAAAAGAAGAAGTCAATTTATCTTGTTTGCAAATGATATGATCTGGCATTTGGAAAACCTAAAGACTCCAGGAAAAATATATAAGAACTGATAAACAAATTTAGTAAAGTGGCAGCATACAAAACCAGCAGTGTTTCTATATGCCAGCAGTGAATAATCCGAAAAAGAAATCGAGAAAGTAATCTGCATTTACAGTAGCCACAGTCAAAATTAAATACCTAGGAATAAACTTAACGAAAGAAGTGAAAGATTTCTACAATGAAAACTACACAATGTTGATGAAAGAAATGGAAGAGGGTACAAAAAAATGGAAAGATATTCTATGCTCATGGATTGGACGAGACTAATACTGTTAAAAGGCCCATACTACCCGAAGCAATCTATAGATACAATGCAATCCCTATCAAAATACCAAATGACATTCGTCACAGAAATAAAAAAATCCTGAAATTTTCATGGAACCACAAAAGACCCCAGAATAGGCAAAGTTGTAATGGGCAGAAAACAAAACTGGAGGAATCACATTACCTGACTTCAAATTATACTAGAGAGCTACAGTAACCAAAACAGCATAGTACTGGCATAAAAACAGACACATAGACCAAGAGAACAGAAGAGAGAACCCAGACACAAATCCACACACTAATGAACTCATTTTTGGCACAGGTGCCATGAACATGCAATGGAGAAAGGAGAGTCTCATTAATAAATGGTGCTGTGAAAGCTGGATACCCATGAAACAATTAAAGTAGACCCCTATCTCTTGCCATACACAACATTCAAATCAAAATGGATTAAAGACTTAAATGGAGACCTCAAACTGAATCTACTACAGAAAAACATTGGGCAAACTCCAGTACATTGAACTGGCAAAGAATTTCTTGAGTAATACCCCACAAGCACAGGCAACCAAATCAAAAATGAACAAATGGGATACCATCAAGTTAAAAAGCTTCGCACAGCAAAGGAAATAATCAACAAATGTGAAGAGACAACCCACAAATGCGAGAAAATATCTGCAAGCTATCCAACTTACAAGGGATTAATAACCAGAATATAGGAGCTCAAACAACTTCATAGGAAAAAAAAATCTAATAATCAGATTTTAAAATGGGCAAAAGATCTGAATAGACATTTTTCAAAAGAAGACATACAAATAGCAAACAGGCATTGGAAAAGGTACTCAACATCATCAATCATTAGATAATGCAAATCAACACTACAATGAGAAGCTGGGCATGGTAGCTCATGCCTATAATCCCAGCACTTTGGGAGGCCGAGGTGGAGGACTGCTTAAGCCCGGGAGTTTGAGACCAGCCTGGGAAATATAGTGAGACCCCATCTCTACAAAACCAAACAAACGAACAAAAAAGACAATGAGATATAAATTATCTTACCCCAGTTAAAATGGTGTTTATACAAAAGACAGGCAATAATTAATGTTAGTAAGGATGTGGAGGAAAGGGAACCCACGTACACTGTTGTTAGCAACGTATATTAGTACGAGCACTATGGAGAACAGTTTGGAGGTTCCTCAGAAAACTAAAAATAGAGGTACCATATGATTTACCAATCCCACTGCTAGGTCTATACTCAAATGAAAGGGAATCAGTATATTGAAGAGGTATCACACTCTCATGTTTATCGCAGCCACTGTTCACAATAGCTAAGATTTGGAAGCAACCTAAGTGTCCACCAACAGATAAATGAATAAAGAATACGTAGTACAAATACACAATGAAGTACTATTCAGCCATAAAAAAGAACAAGATACTGCCATTTGCAATAACATGCATGGAACTGAAGATCATTACATTAAGCGAAATAAGCCAGGCATAGAAAGACAATGTTCTCTCTTATTTCTGGAAGCTAAAAATTAAAACAATTGAACTTATGGGGATAGAGTAGAATGGTAGTTACCAGAGGCTGAGAAGGGTAGCAGGGAGTGGGGGAATGGGGGATGGTAAATAGGTATGAAAGTATAGTTAGAATGAATGAGATCTAGTATTTGATAGCACAACAGGGTGACTACAGTCAAAAATAATTTATTGCACATTTAAAAATAACCAGAAGAATATAATTGGATTGTTTGTAACACAAAGAAGGAATAAGTGCTTGATGTGATAATCTTTAACCCTGATGTGATTATTATGCACTGTATGCCTGTATCAATATGCCTTATGTACCCCATAAGTATATATACCTATTATACACCCACAAAAATTAAAAGTTAAATAAAATAAAAATGGCAAATGTGATAAAACTCTGGCAAAAATTCCTACATAGATGTCCAGAATATATGAGAAATAAAATTATATGGATTAGATCCTATGTAAACTTCCAGGACTCCTTTGGGTAGCTGTTGTTTTTTTGTAACAAAATATATTACATTTACTTGACATTCCTGGGTTTTTTTACATTTCTTCCAGAATTATGAATGACCATCCATCCATCCATAGTAGGAATAACTACTGATATAGATGTCATACAAACCTATTATTACAAATTCAAGAAAATTAAACATAACATAGAAATAGTCAGAATTCTTACCATCTGTTGTTTTGTCAATACATCGTTGTAGATTGCTTCTCTTCGTTTAACATCAAGCTCCTGGCTGGCTTGTCTACTTAATGCTAACGCCTGTACTTGGGCCTCTGAGAGATTCATGTTTTCCTTCCACTAAAAGAAAAATTTTCTATTTATTCCTTATTACTGTACAATTGAGCAAAAATAATTAAGGTATTTAAAGATATTGGGCATTTTCCAAGGTTTTCCCCCCTTTTCCTTTATTCTTTTCTAAAGAAAAACATAATTCAAAAACAGGGTACTAAGTTGTTCACTGCTGTACTTGGGCTGGCTCTTTCTGGAATGAAACAATAATTTAGATTTAATTTGTGCAACTGGTAATTAAAATGTTTATGTAAACAATGCATACATTTCCCATGTTTGATTTTTGATTTCTCAATTCTTACATTTCACCCATTTCTCATTTGTGCCAGCATCTATGCAAAATTGCTGGGTTACAGTTTGGCACTATTATCCATCCATTCTACCAATATTTTACTATTGCAAATCAAGTTATAAGAAGTAAAGGAAACAATTAAAAATTAAAACAAATGGCAGTAGGGGGTGGAGGGCACAAACTGGAGGTTGGAATAAGACAACTGCCAATTAGCTTACTACAGCTGAAATTATATCTTCAAGAGGTTGAATCCTCACTGCTGTCACACTGTTTGTTGCTTCCACAACTTTTTCTCTTCCTTGATTAATGAGGTCCTAGAAGAATGCAAGAAATAAATTATATAAGGTAGAAAGACATTACAGTGTTAAAGTATAGGAATCCTTCCATTTGCCAATTTATAGTAGTTGGTTTTAAAACTCTTTAAATAATTGAAGAGAATAGCAAAATTCAGTATCAATAAAGTGGAGTAAAACGTATCAATGCCCAAAGGGTCTTGTTAGGAAGATAAAAGTTTGAGTCTTATCACACCAATAATTTAATAATTTAGATGAATCCATAAGCACATTTTATAATGTGTTTCAGATTTAACTAAGTCATTATTGGTATAATAAAAGCCCAATCTTTCCTATTTAATTTACAGTTGATTCTAGCTTTAAATAATTTATTTCATAATACTGGGCATTATATATTTAATTGTACATCTATAATGCAATAAAATAGAAATTAATGAGTATATTTTATCTTACTTTCAAGCAGTAAGATAGGAATTTGTTTATTATAAATATTTTATAACTGAGGAAGGTGCTATTTCCCAAGCTGGTCAGCAGCCCTATTGTTTCTTAATTAAAATAATTCAAAGCACATTAATTCACCCCACTCATTCCTTTGTGCTCTGAACAAACCATATTTTACAACATTATGTTGGTTCAAAACGGTCAACAAATAAAAGAAAAATTTCTTGGTCTATTCAGAGGTAATCTTTTGGAGAATGTGATATTCCTGCATGGTGAACCCTCAACAACAAGGCACTTGAAATCGCCTTTAATTCATGTTAAATTACTTTTGTACTTCACAACTTACCTCCAGCTGTTGATTACTCATTGCTGACAGGGCACCCAAATTGAAAGGAATATAAGGAGTTTGAGAGTTGAAAGTGACAGGGGGTAATTGGTCCCAGTTGGTATGTTGAACGCATGGTCAGTCCCTAAAAAACAAAAAAATTATGTACTTTTCACATTGTGATTTAAAACTTGAAATTCTACATCACCTACTGGTTTAGAAAAGAATCCACATTCTCAAATCCAGGAAATTATCTAACACTCTTCCACACACACACAAAACACCCTTTTCAACGAAAAGCAAGATCTTATTACACGGAAAGCTTTAACCCCTAAAGGTGTACTTTTTTTCTGATAATTCCCACAGAATGGGGGCAACACAGAGAATTCTGATGATACTCTGAATATCACATTAATGTTAAAGAAGTTTGGTACAATAAGTTAGGAGTTTGAAAAGGATTCAGGTATTAAGGTAAGGTTTCCCATGCTCAGGCACATTTTTGCTCAAGTGGGTTGATGTTTAAAACATAGAGTGATCTTAAATAAAGCTGCTGCTGGAGCAAATGGCATTAACGTCTAATAATGAAATATTTTTGTGTTCTGATATTCAGCGAAAATTTAGATTTCATGGTATATATGCTAAAGTTACATTTATTTCCACCTCCAAACTCTAAGCTCCTGTATGTTTGTTACTACAGAGAGGGTACTGATGCTAAATATATGGCTTCCCATTCATCACTCAATTCAATAAATACTAAGCAGAAATAGGGTTACCACTCTTTAAGTGTAAACTATTTTCTTCTGTCTTCTCCTCCTACTCTACCACCAAAGGTAGTTGAAACCAACTCATAAAGAAATTCTTGTAATTGGGAACTGTGTTCCTAAAACCCACTATATTATTATTACCTGTTTCAAATGTGACCCTTTTCTTCTTCATTGCTTTAAAATTACTAACATAACAAAAACGAAAACGCATTTTGCATCAACTACCTTCTTCTCTGCTTCATACTCAGCCCAAGCTGCTTTTCTTTCTTCTTCAGTCAACTCTTCTTCTTCTTTGTGGTCCAAAAGAGAATCATGTTCATGATATCCTACAATGTGTTCTTTATGTATCTGAAGGAGTTCTGCAAGTATGGTATCCTGTTTAGAGGGGTTGAAATAACAGACAATTATTTTCTCCCTCTGAATAGCATAGTATCTCCGGAGTTCTATGGTCAACTGTACTAGAAACCAGAACCTGATTGCTACGTATATTTCTGAAAAATATGACAATTACCTAGAAAACAGCAACAAAACATGTAACACCAGCCTCTTACATAAGACATTCATGTTTATACAGTATGTTTTAGGCCTTCAATTTTTTAAAAATGACCACTTTTCAGATTTCAAGTTCTTTCCACCAACTTAACATTTTTTTCACATGCATTTTATTTTGTGCTTAATTTTGAGTTGATAAATGCTAACATAAGTATGCTTAAATTAGTGATTATATTGGATGCCTATGCTAGAAATCATGGCTACTCCTATTTATACATAATAAACAACTTTATTTTCACAATCACTTTAGCTACCAACAAATATACTAACAAAAAAGCGAATCTAAATTAATCTAAACAGTTACAGGACAGTTTAACTGGAACATATCGCCCTTATATTCCAACTGCAGGAAGGTCAAATGTAAATTACACTGTAAAGACTCATGGGTCAAATTTAAACTGATATACATTTTTCAATTTATCATAGTATATATATTTTTAAGAAATCATGGTGTCTTAAGCCAATCTTTTAAGAATAAAAAATTAAAAGCTGAAAAAATTGAAATCATTTATATACTCAGTAAGAACACTAAACTCCTGCTCTGTGAAATTATAACTGTGAGAGTGAGACACAAAGAGAGATGGGGTGGAGATTTAAAGTGAATCACAGATATTTTACTTCTAATAAACTTAACATATTCATAAGTTGTTCATTAAGAAATCACATATGAAAACCTGGATCTATAAAAGGCAAATTAATTCACTTTACAGAAGGATTTCCCATAGCTTTTAACAAGTTCTCCTAGATCACACTTTCTAAATTGAGTGTGAATTTAGTGAAGGGACATAATTACTGACCAAATGAAGGTAGTGGAGGTATATATATAGCACACTGAATTCAAATTTAATCTGCATGTAGTGATGCTTAATGCATCCATAATTTTTGCATAGACAAAGCCCACATTTAAAAATAATTATGCCTTTACTTATTCAGCCACACCTTGAGTATAGGGTCCAAAAAGTGGTAAGACTCAAATGTGTATTAAATAAGATGAAAAATTGAAATCACGAGGCCCTAAGTTTTTTTTCTATATAATAGCAAATGCTGACACTAATTCCAAATATTCTGATATTTAATATCTTGTAAACAGCTTTCTATCTTGCTACTCCAATAAACATTCAAAACAATTATTTCCCTTCTTAACAGAACTGACCCTTTTTTGGGGGGGGGGGGATGGAATCTTGCTCTGTTGCCCAGGCTGGAGTGCAGTGGCATGATCTCGGCTCACTGCAACCTCCATCTCCCGGGTTCAAGCCATTCTCCTGCCTCAGCCTCCTGAGTAGCTGTGACTACAGGCGCATGCCACCATGCCTGGCTAATTTTTTGTATTTTCAGTAGAGACAGGGTTTCACTGTGTTAGTCAAGATGGTCTCGATCTCCTGACCTTGTGATCCGCCGACCTTGGCTTCCCAAAGTGCTGGGATTACAGGTATGAGCTACCACACCCGGTCCACAACTTTCTTAACAGATATAACCATAACTGAAATGTCATAATTCTTCTTCCTTTTTTTTCTTTTCAGATAGGGTCCTGCTCTGTCACCCAAGCTGGAGTGCAGTGGTATGATCATAGCTCACTGCTGCCTTGAACTCCTGGGCTCAAGTGATTCTCCTGCCTTAGCCTCCTGAGTAGCTAGGACTACAGGTGTATACCACTGTACATGGCAGATTTTAAAAATTTTGTAGACATAGGATCTCAGTATGTTTCCCAGACTGGTTTCAAATTCCTGGCCTCAAGTGATCCTCCTACCTTGATCTCCCAAAATACTGAGATTACAGGTAAAATCCATTTTGAAATGTCTGTGTGTGCTATTTCCTTTGTTGAAAACAGAAAACAATAAAAGACCATACAAATGAGAGGACTCAATAAAGTCTACTGGTAGAATACATAGATGCTAACAGGTTTAGTTCCTTTGAAATGTTAGCTAAATTCTTCTCTTTCACACCAAAGTAGAAACTTGCTATCAAAACTGACTTCTCTGGCCTATGCCACATACAACAGGTTTATCATCACTAGATCAATCTCCAAAGTCCACTGTTAACTGAACAGGCAGGCAAGAAGACAGGCCAATTTGCATTAATTTATTCAACTAAAAGATAGGGCTTCCTTAAATGTGTAACTCCTATGCCCACCCCCCCAACACACATATGCCAAACATGACTCGAGAGAGATAAAATAATAAAACCAGGTAACATTGACTAACATTATTAGCACGTTTACCAAATACAATGAGAAGTCAGCTGTTCTACAACACAACAAATAAATTACAAGATGAAAATGTTCTATAGATAATCCCTAATTTTACTTCTGTCCAGCAATAAATGATCTTAATGATACTCAGATCAGTTCATTTCTCTAAGAAAGCAACCTGATTAAGAGAAAGACCAAGAAAATTGTACACTAGGAACTAATTCATTTCTATCTGTGCAACTAATTCTCTCAGTAACATTGGATAATAACTTAGTCTATCTATGACTGTAAATTAAATATGGATGATATACTCTCTGCTCACATGTGTAACAGGATGATATGAGAATAGCAGGAATAAACAAAAGCATGAAAATAACCAAGTCTTTGGAAATAAACACTGTCAAGTGTGGTATTTATTTCTCAATTATAAACACCACAATTTATAACATTAATTATGTCTTTAATGGTCGGGGGGGGAAACCTTCCAGAAAATGCATGTGTACATACACATATACGCAAACTCATATACAGCCTTTAAAAACAAAAGTCTGAGATACTAGGAAAGCTTTATTTAATCAGTCCTTAGCATCCTATAATTTTTAAGTCCAAATTTGCAATCATGGAATTAGTAGAAATTGAGGCCCAAAGGCCGATTACACAGCTAAGGACTAGCTGAGACTGGAAACCAAATTTCCTGGCTCCTATCCAGTGATGATTCCATCAGTCTGTTTCTTAAGATACAGTTCTTCTACTTCTCAGACCTGTTCTCTTACATAAAAAAAGATAATTCACTGAAAGATTCGATGGGAGGGGGAACTTAAGTAAGTCTATTTCCTTACTTTTAGCACTTTCGTACTTCTATTTATTTATTTTTTTTTTTGAGACAGAGTTTTACTCTGTCGCCCAGGCTGGAATGCAGTGGTGCAATCTCAGCTCACTGCAACTTTCACCTCCCTGGTGTCAGTGATTCTCCTGCCTCAGCCCCCCTGAGTAGCTGAGACTACAGGCACCTGCCACTAAACCTGGCTAGTTTTTGTATTTTTAGTAGAGACAGAGTTTCACCATGTTGGCCAGGCTGGTCTTAAACTCCTGACCTCCAGTGATCCACCCACTTCGGCTTCCCAAAGTGCTGGGATTACAGGCATAAGCCACTGAATCCGGCATGCACTTTTGTACTTTTTAAAACAAGCATGTCAATTTAATAAAAGAAAACATAAAAACTGAAACAATGACAATTCTCAAAGACAAACTTGTGAAAGGCCAGTACATGCTTATAGTATAGTTGAAAATAGTACCACATACTATTTTACCATTTTCTTCAGAAGATATTTATCTTAAGAAACACCATTTCTAAAACCCTTTAATGTATTCACCCCACTAATTCCAAGAATTTAAAACCTATCCTATCAAGTTAGACATGACTGTCTAATTAAGGTCAGGTTATGGTGAAGGTTCGGCCTCTGACCATGCAATAACATTCCTTCCTTTGACTTACAGTCAACTGAAATGCCAATGTAAGTCACAGGAAAAGTACATGTGAATTTGTCTGTTTCTCATCTTAAAAGTTTCAGATTCTTTGCCTAAAACATTACCTCCATCCTGGCTACTATAATCCCTCTTTCAAAGAACCAAACAAAACAAAGAAATGCAAACAATACTAATATCCAATTACAAAACCAGGAGATAACTACCAGTACCATTTGTTATGTACTCCTCCCACACATTTACACACACACACCTTTGCATAAAAATGGAATTGGACAAAGGGCAAGATGCCCGATGAGAAGCAGCAGTGGTGTCTGGCATTCATCAGAGAGGAATGAAAAGGGGCAAATGAAGCCAACACCTTCAATGAAATATGCAGGCTCCAGGCAGCAATATTTGCTGTTCTGTAGCCTCTGCTGGTGATACCCAGGCAAGGAGGGTCTGGAGTGTGGACCTCCAGGAAACGCCAAGCACACGTGCAGCAGAGGGGCCTGTTAGAAGGAAAACTAACAAACAGAAAGAAATAGTTTCAACATCAACAAAGCAGATGCCCACTCAGAGACCCATCCAAAGGTCAATGTACTTCAGATACCAAAGGTAGATAAATCCACAAAGATGGGAAGAAATCGGTGCAAAAAGGCTGCAAATTCCAAAACCAGAACACCTCTTTCTCCTCCAAGGGATCACAACTGCTTGCCAGCAAGGGAACAAAACTGGAGAGAGAATGACTTTGATGAAGTGACAGAAGACAGAAGCAGGCTTCAGAAGGTGGGTAATAACAAACTCCTCCAAGCTAAAGGAGCATGTTCTAACCCAATGCAAGGAAGCTAAGAACCTTGAAAAAAAGGTTAGATGAATTGCTAACTAGAATAACCAATTAGAGAAGAACATAAATGACCTGATGGAGCTGAAAAACACAGCACAAGAACTTCATAAAGCATACACAAGTTTCAATAGCTGAATCAATAAAACAGTATAAAGGATATCAGAGATTGATAGATCAACTCAATGAAATAAAGCATGAATATGAGATCTAGAGAAAAAGAGTAAAAGAAACAAACAGAAGCCTCCAAGAAATATGGGGATTACGTGGAAAGACCAAATCCATGTTTGATTGTGTGTACCTGAAAGTGATGGGGAGAATGAAACCAAGCTGGAAAACACTCTTCAGGATATAACCCAAATTTACCCAACCTAGCAAGACAGGCCAACATTCAAATTCAGAAAATACAGAGACCACCACAAAAATACTCCTCTAGAAGAGCAGTCCCAAAATTCGTTATATTCAAATGAGAAAGAAAGTGTCTAAGGGCAACCAGAGAAAGGTTTGGTTACCACAAAGGGAAGCCCATCAATACTAATAGTACATACCTCTGCACAAGCCTACAAGCCACAAGAGAGGTGGGCTAAACATTCACACTTAAAAAAAAAAGATTGTTAGCCCAGAATTTCATATTCAACCAAACTAGCTTCATACATGAAGGAAGAAAATCCTTTACGGACAAGCAAATGCTGAGATTTTGTCACCACCAGGCCTCCCTTACAGAGCTCCTAAGAAAGCATTAGACATTGAAAGAACAACCAGTACAGGCCTGACCAAAATACACACCGAACTGTAAAGACGATCGATGCTACGAAGAAACTGCATCCACTAACGGTACAAATTAACCAGCTAGCAATATAATGGCAGGACCGAACTCACATGTAACAATATTAACATTAGATGTAAATGGGACTAAATGCCCCAATTAAAGACACAGACTGGCAAATTGGATAAAAGTTAAGACCCATCAGTGTGCTATATTCAGGAGACCCATCTCATGTGCAAAGACACACACAGGATCAAAATAAAGGGATGGAGGAATATTTACACAAGAAAATGGAATGAAAAAAAGTAGGGTTTGCAATCCTAGTCTTGATAAACAGACTTTAAACAAAGATCAAAGAGACAAAGAAGGGCATTACATAATGGTAAAGGGATCAATGCAGCAAGAAGAACTATCCTTAATATATATGTACTGCAATACAGGACCACCTCAGATACATAAAGCAACTTCTTAAAACAGTACCTGCAAAGAGACTTACACTCCCACAACTAATAGTGGGAGACGTTAACACCCCACTGTCAATATTAGAGCAATTAGACAAGAAACTTAACAAAGATAACCAGGACTGCAGAACTAGCCCTGGACTAAGCGGACACAGTAGACATCTACATAGCTCTCCACCCCAAATCCACAGAATAGACATTCTTCTCAGCACCACATCACACTTATTCTAAAATTGACTATAAAATTGGAAGTAAAGCACCACTCTAGCAATGCAAAAGAATTAAATCATAACAGTCTCTTACACCACAGTGCAATCAAATTACAACTCAAGATTAAGAACTTACTACTGCACCACTACAGAATACGTGTCTCCTGGACTACTACGGAAGCAGACACAGGTCAAGGAGAAAGAAGTCTTGAAAATGATGGACCAAAGACACACAACCACCTTGCACACATTAAAGCAGTGTGATAGGTAAATTATAGCACTAAATGCAAACAAGAGAAGCAGGAAAAGATCTAACCACACACAAATGTCACAATTAAAGAACCAAGTAAAGATAAACAAATTCCAAGCTAGCAGAAGACAAGAAATAACTAAGATCATAGTATAACTGAAGGCAATAGAGCACACCCTTCAAAAAAAAATCATGAATCCAGGCAGCCTGGTCTTTGGATGATCAACAAAATACACCACTAGCAAGACTAAGGAGAAATAAATAAGAATTGAAGGGATGCAATAAAAAACAATGAAGGAGATATATCCCACCACCACAGACAACTAATACATCAAATACTATAAACACTTCTACACAAATAAACCAGAAAATCTAGAAGAAATGCAAAGAAACATGGACACTTACACCCCCAACACTAAACCAGGAAGAAGATCAAATCCCCCAATAGACCAATAACAAGGTCTGAAATCGAGGTAGCAATAAATAGCCTACCAACCAAAAAAAAGTCCAGGACCAGGACGTGCTTCAACAGCTGAATTCTACCAGACATACAAAGAGGAGCTGGTACCATTCCTTCCTCAAACTATTCCAGCACAATAAAGGTATAGAAGACTCTTCTCGCACTCATTTAATGAGGCCAAAATCACCCTGACATGAAAACTGGGCAGGGACACAAAAAGAAAATTTTAGGCCATACTACCTACACGAGCATTCAACCTAAAACGCTCAAGTAGAATCTACAAACTGAGTCCAGCAGCATATCAAAAAAGCTTATCACCACTACTTCACGAGTCAGGTTCATCCCTGGGATGCCAAGAGCTGGTTCAACAAATGCAAATCAATAAATGTAATCTCATCACATAAACAAAACCAAAACAAAAACCACATGATTATCTTACAATAGATGCAGAGAAGGCCTTCCACAAAATTCAACACATGCTAAAAACCCTCAATGATTAGGTATTGATGGACATATTCGCAAAATAATAAGAGCTATTTATGACAAACCCACAGCCAATATCATACTGAATGGGCAAAAACTGGAAGCATTCCCTTTGAAAACTGGTACAAGACAAGGATGTCCTTCTCACCATTCCTCATTCAACATAGTATTGTAAGTTCTGGCCAGGGCAATCAGGCAAGAGGAAGAAGATAAAGGGTATTTAATTAGGAAAGGAGAAAGCAAAATTGTCTCTATTTGCATATGACATGACTGTATATTTAGAAAACCCCATCTTCTCAGGCCAAAATCTCCTTAAGCTGATAAGCAACTTCAGCAAAGCTTAGGATACAAAATCAATGTGAAAAATCACAAGCATTCCTATATACCAATAGCCAACAAACAGCCAAATTATGAGTGATCCTCCCATTCACAACTGCTACAAAGAGAATTAAGAAATACCTAGAAATGCAACTTACAAGGGATGTGAAGGACCTGTCTTTAAGGAGAACTCGAAGCCACTTCTCAAAAGAAATAAGAAGGGGACACAAAAAGATGAAAAAAACAAGTCCATGCTCATGGTTAGGAAGAAATCAGTATTGTGAAAATGGCCATACTGCTCCAAAGTAATTTATAGATTCAATGCTATCCTCATCAAGCTACTATTGACTTTCTTCACAGAATTAGAAAAAACAACTTTAAATTTCACATGGAACAAAAAAGAGCCAGCATAACCAAGACAATCCCTAAGCAAAAAGAACAAAGAAGGAGGCATCATGCTACCTTACTTCAAACTATACTACAAGGCCACAGTAATCAAAACAGCATGGTACTGGTACCAAAACAGAGACATAGACCAATGGAACAGAACAGAGGTCTCAGAAAATAATGCCACACATATACAACCACCTCATCTTGACAAATCTGACAAAAACAAGCAATGGGGAAAGGATTCCCTATTTAATAAATGGTGTTGGGAAACTGACATCATATGCAAGAGCCAAAACTAGACCCCTTCCTTACACCTTACACAAAAATTAACTCACGATGGATTAAAGACTTAAACATAAAGTCCTAAAACCATAAAAATCTTAGAAGAAAACCTAGGCAGTACCATTCAGGACGTAGGGATGGGCAAAGACTTCATGACTAAAACACCAAAAGCAATGGCAACAAAAGCCAAAATAGACAAGTGTGATCTAATTAACTAAAGAGCTTCTGCACAGCAAAAGAAATGATCAGAGTGAACACACAACCTACAGAATGGGAAAAAACTTTTGCAATCTCTCCCCCTCCAACAAAGGGCTAATATCCAGAATCTACAAAGAACTTAAACAAATTTACAATAAAAAACAAGCAACCCCACCCAAAAAGTAGACAAAGGATATGAACAAACACTTCTCAAAAGGAAACATTTATGCAGCCAACAAACATGAAAAAAAAGCTCATCATCACTGGTCATTAAAGAAATGCAAATCAAAACCACAATGAGATACCATCTCACGCCAGTTAGAATGGTGACCATTAAAAAGTCAGAGACAACAGATGCTGGAGAGGATGGGGAAACAGGAATGCTTTTACACTGTTGGTGGGAGTGTAAATTAGTTCAACCGTTGTGGAAGACAGTGTGGTGATTCCTCAAGAATCTACAATTGTAAATACCATTGACCCAGCAATCCCATTACTGGGCATATACCCAAAGGAGTATAAATCATTCTATTATAACGACACACTGACATGTATGTTTACTGCATCACTGTTCACAACAGCAAAGACTCGGAACCAACCCAAAGGCCCATCAATGATAGACTGGATAAAGAAAATGTTGCACACATATACCATGGAATACTGTGCAGCCATAAAAAGGATGAGTTCATGTCCTTTGCAGGGAGGGACACGGACGAAGCTGGAAACCATCATTTTGGCAAACTAACAAGAACAGAAAACCAAACACCGCATGTTCTCACTCAATACATGGGAGTTGAACAATGAGAATACATGGACACAAGGAGGGGAACATCACACACCAGGGTCTGTCAGGGGGTGGGTGGGCTAGGGGAGGGATAGCATTAGGAGAAATACCTAATGTAGATGACGAGTGATGGATGTAGCAAATCACCATGGCATGTGTATACCTATGTAACAAACCTGCACATTCTGCACATGTACACCAGAACTTAAAGTATAATAATAATAATAAAAGATATATACAGGTTCTCACACTGGAACTGAATAGGCAAAAAAGCACGGCGAACAAGGAGAAGGTAGGGGGCTATGGCCCATCCGGGAGCCTCATGGAGCCAAAGGAACTCCTACCCCCAGCCAGTGGAGGCAGTGAGTAATTATGCAACCTGCCCAGGAAGCCATGCTTCTCCCATGGATATCTGCAACATGTGGAGCAGGAGATCCCCCAGTGAGCCCATTCCACCAGGACCTTGGGTCTGATACACAGAGCTGTATCTGTGCACAGAGAGATTCTCAGCAAAACAGCAGCTCAGGCACACAGCGAGACCCAGGAGTTTTGCATGCTCCTGTCCTGAGATCCCCACCAAGGCAGAAAATCCATCCATACACAACCCTAGGAAGGGGTCTGAATACAGGGAGCCAAGCAGCATGGCTCAGCAGGCCCCACTTCCATGGCACCTCACAGGCTAAGACCTACTGGCTTGTAATCCTAGCCAGCCAACAGCAGAAGGCTGAAGTCAGCCTGAGACAAACTCAGTTCCAGGGGGAAGGGCGGTGGCACCATCTCTGCAATTCAGGGGAAATAGCCATCCAGACTGCCAGACAAGACCCAAAGGAGGAGGGCCCCCCACAGCGCAGTGCAGTGGCCTTGCCACATCAGGTGGCCAACCTCTTCTTAACCAGCCGGACCCACTCCAAACTGAGCAGGACTTCCCATGTGGGGTTAGAGATCAGATCTCTAGCTGGGAGGGTGCTGGGGGGTGGCAGGGGAGGGACAGCTAATATCTCTGTGGTTCTGGGGACTCAGGTGTTCCCAGCCTGCCGGCTGTGGAGTGCAGACTGCCCAGACAAGGAGGGCTCCCCTTCACCACAAGGCACAGTGCAGCTGCCTTGCCAGATTGTAACCAGACTGCTTTTTACAGTCCCTGACTCACTCCTCCTCACTGGACAAGTCTTAGGTTCCACAGACAGAGATATGATTTCTCCCTGTGAGGGAGCTCCACAGGGGGAGGTCCGGCGGCCATCTCTGTGCTTCCCTTAAATCAGCCATTCCAGCTTGCTGGATATGAAGAATACAGGTGGTACAGAGGAAGAAGTGATCACCCCAGTGCAACATGCCTGCTCTACCAAGAAGCAACCAGACTGCTTCATTGGGTGGGTCCCTAATCTTGTCCCTCCTAACTGGGTGAGATCTTCCAGTGCAGGGTCGCCAGCCACCTCCTGCAGGTGTGGGAGAGTCTGAGGAGAGGGGTATAGAGCAGACCCCCAGCAAACCACAGAAGCCCTACAGTAGAGTGGTGTGACTTTTAAAAGAAAAACAACAGAAAACAACAGCAATGTCAACAAAAAAAGACCCGAAAAAACTCCATTCAAAGGTCAGCAACCTCGAGGATCAAAGGTAGATAAGCCCACAAAGATGAGAAAAAAATCAACGCAAAAATGCTGAAAACTCAAAAAGTCAGAGTGCTTTTGTCCTCCAAAAGACTGCAACACCTCGCCAGCAAGAGCACAGAACTGGGCTGAGGCTGAGAAGGATGAAATGACAGAAATAGTTTCAGAAGGTGGGTAACAACAAATTTTGCTGGGCTAAAAAAGCATGTTTTAAACCCAATGCAAAGAAGCTAAGACTCATGATAAAAACAAAACAGGAGCTTGATAGCCAGATTAGCCAGTTAGAGAGAAACATAACCAACCTAGTGGAGCTGAAAAACACAACATGAGAACTTCACAATGCAATCACAACAATCAATAGCAGAACAGACCAAGGGGAGGAAAGATTTTGGAGCTGGAAGGTTATCTTTCTGAAATAAGACAGGCAGACAGATAGAGAGAAAAGAGAATGAAAAGGAATTAACAAGACCTCTGAAAATTATGGGACTGTGTAAAGAAACCAAACCTACGACTCATTGGGGTACCTAAACAGACGGGGAGAATGGAACCAGCCTGGAAAAACACTTCAGGATATTATCAAGGAGATATCAGGATATTATCAAGGAGAAGTTTCCACAACCTACTTAGACAGGCCAAAATTTAAATTTAGGAAATGCAGAGAATCCCCACTTAGAAACTCTCACACAGGAAGATTAACCCCAAGACATATAATCATCCAGAATCGCCCAAGGTCTGAACCTAAGAAAAAGTGTTGAGGGAAGCCAGAGAAAAAGGCCAGGTCACCCTACAAAAGGAAGCCCATCAGACTAATAGCACATCTCTTAGCAGAAAAACTGTAAATCAGAAGAGATTAGGGACCATGAGTTCACCACATTCTTAAAAGAAAAAGAAATTCCAGCTCTAGAATTTCATATCCGGCCAAACTAAGCTTCATAAGTGAAGGAAGAATAAAGATTCTTTTTAGACAAGCAAATGCTAAGGGAATTCATCATTAGCAGGCCTGCCCTGCAACAGGTCTCCTAAGGAAGCACTAAATAAGGAAAGAAAAAGATCACCTACCGGTCACTGAAAAAATACACCTAAGGTACACAGTTCAGTGACACTATGTAGCACTACACAAGCAAGTTTTGCAAAATAACCAGCTAGCATCATGATTACAAGGTATCTAATTCACATACAACAGTATTAATCTTAACTGGAAATCGGCTAAAGCCCCAATTAAAAGAAAGAGAATGGCAAGTTGGATAAAGAGTCAAGCCCCCATCAGTATGGTATCTTCAAAGAGGCCGCATCTCATGTGTAAAGATACCCATAGGCTGAAGATAAAGGGACAGAAGAAAATTTATCAAGCAAACAGAAAACAGGAAAAAGCAAGGATAGCAATACTAGTTCCTGACAAAACAGACTTTAATCTAACAAAGATTAAAAAGACAAAAGATGGGCATTACATAATGGTAAAGGGTTCAATTCATCAGAAGAGCTAGCTATCCTTAATATATATGCACACAATACAAGTACACCCAGTATTCATAAAGCAAGTTCTTAGGGACCTACAAAGATAATCAGACTCCACATACAATAATAGTGGTGTAGAACTTTACACACCCTTCTTCACACATTAGACAGATCATTGAGACAGAAAATTAACAAAGACATTCAGGACCTGAACTCAGCTCTGCATCGAGTGGACCTGATAGATTGTTACAGAACTCTTCACCCAAAAAACAATAGAATATACATTTTTCTCATTGCCACACAACACAAACTCTATAATTGACTCACAGAGCAGGAAATACTCCTCAGAAAATGCAAAAGAACTTAAGTAATAACAGGTCGTCAGACCACAGTGCAGTCAAATTAGAACTTAACAATAAGAAAGTCCACCCCACAACCCCACACAAACAACATGGAAATTAGACAACCTGCTCCTCAATGACTCTTGGATAGATAATGAAATTAAGGCAGAAATCAAGAAGTTTTTTGTAACTTATGTTAACAAAGAGAGCAACATACCACAATCTCTAGGATGTAGCTAAAATAATGTTAAGAGAGAAACCTGTAGCATCATACCATGCCCACATCAAAAGCTAGAAAGGCCCAGCCACCATGGCTCACGCTTAATCCCTGGAGTTTGGTGAAGGCCGAGGCAGGTGGATCACTTGAGGTCAGGGGTTCAAGACCAGCCTGGCCAACATGGTGAAACCCCATCTCTACTACAAAATACAAAAAATTACCAGGTGTGGTGGCAGGCACCTGTAATTCCAGCTACTGGTGGGAGGCTGAGACAGGAGAATTGCTTGAACCCAGGAAGCTAGAGGTTGCAGTGAGCTGAGATCGTGTCACTGCACTCCAGCCTGGGCAACAAGAGAGACTCCATCTCAAAAAAAAAAAAGCTAGAAACATCTCCAAGTTAACAACCTACAACATCTCAACTAAAAGGACTAGAGAACCAAGACAAATCAAAGCCCAAAGTAGCAGAACACAAGAAATAACCTAGATCAGAGCTGAGCTGAAGGAAAGAGAGACATGAAAACTCATTAAAAAAGTTTTAACAAATCCAGGAGCTGGTTCTTTAAAAAGATTAATAAATTGGTACACCGTGAGCTAGGCTAATGAAGAAAAGAAAGAATAATCAAATAAAACTCAGACATGATAAGAGGGACATCACCACTGACCTCACACAAATGTACTGAACCATCAGAGAGATACTACAAACACCTCTACGCACATAAACTAGAAAATCCAGAAGAAATGGTAGAATTTTACAAGCGCACCTAGACCTGAGTCAGGAAGAAAATCAAATCCCCGAATAGACTGAGTAAAAGATTCTGAAATTGAGGCAGTAGTAATATAGCCTACCAGCCAAAAAAAGCCCATATCTAGATGGATTCACAGCTATTTACCACAGGTACAAGAGGTAGCTGAATACTGAAAGTATTCCAAAAAATTAGAGGAAGGACTCCTCCCTCAACTCATTCTATAAAACCAGCATAATCCTTATAATTAGAAACCTGGGACAGATACAATAAAAAAGCAAACTTCAGGCCAATATCCTTGAGGACATTTGATGCAAAAAACTCCTCAATAAAATACTGTCAAACTGAATGAAACCAGCAGCACATTAAAAAAGGTCATCCACCATGATCAAGTTGGTGTCATACCTGGAATACAAGGTTGGTTCAACATACGCAAATAAATAAAACACTCTATCACATAAACAGAACTAAAGACAAAAACCACATGATTATTTCAATAGAGGCAGAATATGCCTTCATAAACTGAGCATCCCTTCATCTGCTTAAAAGTCTCAATAAACTAGGCACTGAAAGAGCATATCTCAAAATAATAGAAGCCATATACAACAAACCGATGGCCAAAATCATACTGAATGGGCAAAAGCTGGCAAGTATTCGCCTTGAAAACCGGCACACTACAAGAGATATCCTCTCCTCACCATCCCTGTTCAACATAGTATTGGAAGTCCTGGCCAGGGCAATCAGGCAAGAGAAGAAATAAAGAAAGAAAGGGTATTCAAATAGGAAGACAGAAAGTTAAATTATCTTTGTTTACAGATGATATGTTCCTATAGCTAGAAACCCCATTGTCGCAGCCCTAAAAGGTTCTTAAGCTGATAAGTAACTTCAGCACATTCTAGGATGTACAATCACTGAGTAAAAATTGCTAGCACTCCTATACACCAACGACAGGCAAGCAGAGAGCCAAATCATGAATAAACTCCCCATTCACAATTGCTACAGTGAGAATAAAATACCTAGGAATACAGCTAACAAGGGGAAGTGAAAGACCTCTTCAAGGAGAATGATAAACCACTGCTCAAGAAAATCAAGAGAATACAAACAAAATGGAGAAACATTCCATGCTCATGGATAGGAAGAATCAATATTGTGAAAATGGCCATAATTCCCCAAAGTAATTTATAGATTTAATGCTATTCCCATTAAACTACCATTGACAGTTCTTCACAGAATTAGAAAAAAAAAAAACTATTTGAAAATTCATACGGAACCAAAACAGAGCCCAAATAGCCAATGGATCCTAACAAAAAGAACAAACCTAGAGGCATCATGCCACCCAACTTTTAACTATACCACAAGTCTACAGAAACCAAAACACCATGGTACTGGTACAAAAACAGACACACAGACCAAGGTAATAGAACAGGAAACCCAAGAAAAAAGACCACACACCTACAGCCATCTGCTCTTTTGACAAACCTGACCAAAATGAGCAAAGGGGGAAAGGATTCCCTATCAAGCCATGGTACTGGAGAACTGGCAAGCCATATGCAGAAAAGTGAAACTGTAACCCTCTCCTTACACCATATACAAAATTTAACTCACGATGGAACCACAAACTATAAAAATCCCAGAGGAAAATCTAGGCAATACCATTCAGAATATAGGCATGGTAAAGATTTCATGAGAAAAACAGCAAAAGCAAAATTACAACAAAGCCAAAATTGACAAATGAGATCTAATTAAACTAAAAAGCTTCTGCACAGCAAAAGAAGCAACTTATAAAATGAGAGACAACATTTGCACTCTATCAATCTCACAAAGTTATAATATCCAGAATTTACAAGAAATTTAAACCAATCTATGAGGAAAAATAATCCCATTAAAAAATGGGCAAAGGACATGAACAGATACTTCTCAAAGGAAGATATATTGTGTGACCAATGAACATATGAAAAAGCTCAACATCACTGATCATTAGAGAAGTGCAATTCAAAACCACAATGACATACCATCTGATGCTAATCAGAATGGATATTATTATAAAGTCAAAAAGAAAGATGCTGGCAAGGTTGTGGAGAAAAGGAACACTTTTACACTGCTGGTGTTCGACCATTGTGGAAGACAGTGTGGGGATTCTTCAAAGACCTAGAGGCAGAAATACCATTTCACCTAGCAACTCCCATTACCGGGTACATACCCAAAGAAATAGAAATCATTCTATTATAAAGATACATGCATGCATATGTTCACTGCAGCACTATTTAGAATAGCAAAGTCACGGAATCAACCTACACGCCCATCAATGATAGACAAAAGAAAAAAGTGGTACATACACACCATGGTACATGTACATATACTATGCAGCCATAAAAAGAATGAGATCATGTCGCTTTGCCGAGACATGGATGGAGATGGAAGGCATTACTCTCAGCAAACTAACACAGGAACAGAAAACCAAACCCCACCGTTCTCACTTATAAAATGGGAGCTGATCAATGAGAACACATGAACACATGGGGAGGATAACACACACTGGGTACCTGAGGAGGGTGGGGAGAGGGAGTACATCAGGAAGAAGAGCTAATGGATGATGAGCTTAATACCTGGGTAACGGGATAATCTATGCAGAATACGACCGTGACATATGCTTACCTATGTACAAACCTGCACATGTATCACCTAACTTAAAATAAAAATTGAAAGAAAAAAATGTAATTGAAGTATATGTAGTTTCTAACACATACTCTTATCAAGATAAGAGCCATCTTTCCATGGGCATCACTTTACATCAAATCCAACCCTTCATTATTTTTAATAGTTGCACAGTGCTTATATTATATGGTTACACTTTATCATCTATTTAGTCATTCCCTTAAGAGCTTATTAAAACATCAAATACTGCTTCCAGTTTTATTACCAAATCTGCAAACAAGGGTTAATGAATAAAGTTTAGTGAAACTTTCAATCACTTCTTTATATGATTATGCCAAAAATATTCAAAGACTAAGATAAGTATGCCTTCCATAATTTTCATTTTAACAAAGAAAAGACAGTGCAAGTAAGTTAACTAGTTTTTTTTAATGGAAAATCATTTATGTCGTTGATAAGCAAGAAGGCAGAAGTCTTTCTCTTCCTCCAGAGTGCTATGTAAGGCACAAATAAGAGAAAAAAGATACAGAATTTCTGATACGAACTGTTTCTAAATCTTCCCCTTTTAAATTAATGGCAGCATACTATCAATGTAAGAAACAAATAATGAAATAAAGAAGACAAAAAAGTATTTGTAACAGGATCTTCAGATTATTTCTTTGGGAAAAACAGTTTTGCAAAGTCCAGAGCAAGTAATAAAAGTTAATAAAGAAAATTTTCATCCCAATACACAACACAACTGGTGGAAAGGTTTTTGTTTTATCCCCTAAAAGCATGCATTTATATTAGTTGCTAGAGTAACACTATTATGGAAAACAATACTGGAACAGAATCTATAATCACTAGGCCAACAGTCATCAAAATGAGATTTAAATTACATCCAAATGTGTACCTTTACTTTTCTTTGTCTAAACTTTTTTTTTCCTTAAATAAGTGAAAAAGCTGATACGCTGGGAAAAGTGAGGTCTATATTCTAGCTCACAATCTAAATTAGTTTAAGCTTTTAAAATGACTAGTTCAATTAATAAAACTAAACTAAGATAAATTAAAAGTTTAAGTTAATTTATTTAGAAGTTTACAGTATTTGGCAAGCTGACAAAAATTCCCATCTAATTAATTCTGAAATTCAACCTTGAAAATAAAATATCTAAAAAAATAATCAAGGCTTTGCCTGGGGGTAAGGGAGGAGTTGCCACGTTTCAAAAATATTTTGCTTGCCATTACTTTGAATTTGAGTTTTATAATATCTGGAAATAAAATCACCAGAAATACTTAACTGCCACATGACCCGCTCAAAAGCTATGAAAAATTCTTTTTATTGCTTAAATAAGTCTAGCTTCTTAGTAAAGAAATTTAATATTCCTGGTCAAAAAGCTTCTATTTTCAAATTTGAAGGCTTTTCCTTCCCAAACTACACTGGAAAAAAATGCAATGAATTTGATAAGTAACTAGACAGCTTACTGAATGAAATTCATGTAACACCTTGTATCAGACTTTCTGGTCAAGAGCACATAACCTTTGCCAAAGAGCATTTATAAATATATCCAGATTCCCAAATTGTTGGTATGAATAAGATAGTGACAACTACAGAACATGTCACTTTGAAAGAAAAGGCAGGCCTGCCAAACTGACTTAGGTGGAAGGTAAAAGCCTCCTTTGATAAGACTGTTTTCTCCTTAACACTTAAAGAACTAGATACTATATTTAGCACTTTACCTTTAAAAATCTGATATCCATTACAGCTATTACATATGCCACATGCCACTGTGAGGCAGAAAGTCATCATTCTAGATTTTATATGACTGCAGTGACATTGTAGAGGTTGCAGCTTTCCAAGTATAGCCTGAATTGAAACTCAATTTTCATTCTACGCAATCGTTAGTTAATATTATTTCACAAACATTGTTACATTCTCTAACTCAACTATAGGTGCAATGTGAAAAGAAAACAGAAGACATGAAATAGGAATGAAAGTAGCTATTTAGTGGTTCAAATCATATCTTTTTTTTTTTTTTTTGAGACAGAGTCTGACTCTGTCACCCAGGCTGAAGTACAGTGGCAAGATCTCGGCTCACCGCAACCTCTGCCTCCTAGGTCCAAGCGATTATCTTGACTCAGCCTCCCAAGTAGCTGGGATTACAGGCACCTGCCAACACTACGCCTGGCTAATTTTATTTTTAGTAAATACAGGGTCTTACCATGTTGGCCAGGCCGGTCTCGAACCTCTGACCTTAAGTGATCCGCCTGCCTCAGCCCCCCAAAGTGCTGGGATTACAGGTGTAAGCCACCACGCCTGGCCATATCATATGTTTTGTTTAAGAGACAGGAGCTTGCTATATTGCCCAGGCTGGAGTGCAGTGGCTATTCATAGGTGTGATTATGTGTTGGATAGCCTCAAACCCCTGAGCTCAAGCAATCCTCCTGCCTCAGTGTCTTGAGTAGCTAGGACTACAGGGGTGTGCCACCACGTGTGGCTTTCAAAGTATATCTTAGAGAAAGAAAACATTAATAAAAGATAAGAAGTACAATAAAAAAGGAAATAAATAAGGCCATCTAGTAATTCTTACACTGATCAAAATGTCTCTTGCAATTTATATTCCTTTAAGGGTCAAAAATAATAAATTTGATGTAAAAAACTTGGTCATGCAAACAGTAGTAATGGAAGAGACAAAAGTGAGGTATTCACCTACTTAAGCCCTTAAAAGGATCATAACTTCAATTTCTTGCTACTCTAATTCCAGAAGTGTTAAAAGACTAACATGTATGAATCAGTCAACCTAACCAATACAGTAATACCACTTTAAGATATTAATATACAGATACTGTGGCACCCAAATATCTATATTAATTCAGAATCATTAATCATTTCAATATGTTATATTCTTCTAAACTGTGAATGAAAATGGGGAAAAAATTAAAGGACATATAGCTTTGTTTTCCAGGGTTTCTCTCTACAATAGATAATTTCATGACCAGGTTGCCTAAAATGTAAATACAAATATAATGTCTGCAATCAGCTTATTTGATGAAAAGATCTGTGTCAGCCTTTTGAATTTCAGAGGTAATTTTTTGGAAGGACTTAAATGATATAATACACACACAAACACAAAAGGTGGTAACTTTGTAAAGTGAGAGGCTTCAGGTGTAGTGATTAAGATCATAGGCTCTGGAATACTGTTCTCTAATAGTACTCTCTGCAACGATGGAAATGTTCTGTGTTTCTACTATCCAAGATGGTAGCTACAAGCCACATGTGACTACTGAGTATTTGACGTGTGACTAACGTGATGAACAAACTGATTTTTTAACTTAATTTTAATGTAAATGTAAATAGCCATATGGAGCTAGTGGCTCTTGCACTGAACAATGAGTCTCAAGCAGATTTTAATCCTAGTTCCACCACTTATTAGCCCTGCGTCCTTGAGCAAGTTATCTTGCTGAATATCAGTCTTCTGGTATATAAAATGGGCCTACTAGGCATCTACTTCATGGGATTACTGTGAAGATTAAATATTACACATGAAGGGCTTAGCACACTGCCTGGTTTACCAATGACCTTTGGGTCACTAAATCTAATGGTCAATACTCAGACCTGATCCTATCTTATCCATCAGTAACATGTGAGAGAATTTAATCACTCTCTTCACCAAAATACTCTCTTCTCTTGGTCAGCTTCTGGGAGAACTACTGGTGTTATTTACCACTTTTGATTATTTCTAACACCTTTTCTAATAGTGTTAAAGCTGACCCTTACCTTAAAAAGAAATAAAAATAAAAAAAAAGAAAAGGCCTGGCAAGGTGGTAAACGCCTGCAGACTCAGCTACTTGGGAGGCTGAGGCAGGAGGACTGCTTGGGCTCAGGAAGTCAAGTCCAGCTTGGGCAACATAGTGAGACTCTATCTCTTAAAAAAATCACATTTCCATACAGAGGTGTTTTACACCCTAACCCGTAGTTTTTCTAATAAAAAATTGAGATGTTTGACAGGACAAATTATCTGATATTGAAGTTGTCCAAGAAAATCCTAGATATAAGGCTGCCATAAACTTTAGAAAGACCAACAGTTATTACCTGTCCTAAAATGTATATATGAATTTTTAAAAACTTAGGAGATACACAATAGCAAAGTCATGGAATCAGCCTAAGTGTCCATCAATGGATGATTGGATAAAGAAAACATGGTATGAGCATGTTCTCACTTATAAGCGGGAGCTGAACGATGAGAACACATGAACACGTTGAGGGGAAGAAGACATACTGGGGCCTGTGGGGCGGTGGGTGGGTTGAGGGGAGGGAGAGCATCAGGAGGACTAGCTAATAGACGCTGGGCTTAATACCTAGGTGTTGAGATGATCTGTACAGCAAACCATCACAGCACACGTTTACCTATGTAAACCTGCACATCTTGCACATGTAGCCCTGAACTTAAAAGCTAAGGATAACAAAGGAAATGTGGTGTGTACACACACACACACACCATGGAATACTACTCAACCATAAAAATAAATGAAATCATGTCTTCGCAACAACATGGATGTAACTGGAGAGGCCATTATCTTAAAGAAATAACTCAGAAAGTCAAATACCACATATTCTCACTTATAAGCAGGGGTTGAACAATAAACAATATGCACACATGGACAAACAGAACAGAATAACAGGCACTGAAGACTCCAAAAAGTGGGAGGGTAGGAGGGATATAAGGGATAAGAAATTACCTATTGCATACAATTAACACTATTCAGGTGATGGTTACACCAAAAACCCAGACTTCACCACTATTCAATATATCTATTTAACAACAATGCATTTGTACTCCCTAAATCTATAAACATAAAAAAAAATTTAAATTAAAAAAAGTTAGCTGATGCATAAAGGACACCTCTCCTTACCTAAATGAAAAACACAGTAAGCCTGAGCAATTGTGAGGATCAAATAATACTGGAATTGTAGGAGACTCTGGAAGTAAGTGAATTTGCTGCTCTTATTATACCAGAAATTGAGGCACAGACAGTAAGTGATTTGTTATTAATTTTTATGTTTATGTAAAGATAAAAGGCCTTGTTGGAATTTTTTCCTTCTCTTTATGAATGCTAACTTTGCTCCTTAAGAGTTGGGTGATCGGGGTCAACTGGCAAGATGCCCGATTAGGAGCAGCTCTGGATTGCAGCTCCCAGCGAGAGCACGGAGGGTGAGTGGAGGCTGCAATTTCGAGATTGATTTCATTGCCCACAGACCAGGAGATCCCTGGGCAGAGGAACCTCACGGGTCACCAGCGTGGCTGTCCGAGCCGGCACGGCGGGTCTCCACACAAAATACACGGGTCTGGGTGCCGTTTTAGCTGGTGACTGGAGTGCCTGGGACACAGAGTCACCCATTCAACTGATAAAAAGGGGATTGCAACAGGGAGCCAGGCCAGGAGATTCCTGGGTTAAAAGGCGCCACAAACCTCCAGCGTGGCTGTTTCAGACAGTGCAGTGGGTCGCTCCTTGGGAAATTACACAGATAGGGCGCCTTTTCAACAGGCAACTGGAACACCTGGGAGACAGAGTCTCCCGTTCACCTGAAAAAAGGGGGGACTGAAACAGGAGCCAGGCCAGGAGATTCCTGGGCGAAAGCGCGACAAGCCTCCAGTGCGACTGTTCAGCCGGTGCAGAGGGTGTCTGCACAAAATCTCACACAAATCTGGGCGCCTTTTGAACTGGTGACTGGAACGCCTGGGAGACAGAGTCTACCGTTCAACTGAAAAAAAGGGAACTGAAACAGGGAGCCAGGCCAGGAGATTCCCAGGCAAAAAAGCGCCACAAGCCCCCAGTGCGGCTGTTTCAGCTGGCGCAGCGGGTGTCTGCACAAATCTCACACAAATCTGGGCGCCTTTTGAACTGGTGACTGGAACGCCTGGGAGACAAGTCGCCCGTTCAACTAAAAAAAAGAGGACTCAAACAGGGAGCTAAGCCAGGAGATTCCTCGGCGCAAAAGCGCCAGGAGATTCCTCGGCGCAAAAGCCGCCAGGAGATTCCTCGGCGCAAAAGCGCCAGGAGAATCCCCCTTGTGGGAGCGCCAGGAGTACTCCAGCAGCCGTTTCAGCTGGCGCAGCAGGTCTATGCACAAGAAATCACACAAATCCAGGTGCCATTTCAACTGGTGACATGGGATGCCTGGGAGACAGAGTCGCCCACTGAACTGAAAAAAAAAGGAGGAGTGTGAGGCAGAGAGCCAGGTGATCAGGCTCTCGGCTAGTCCCACCCCCCACAAAAAACAGCAATCTGAAACACTCTGGATTAAGAGTTTCACAGCAAGTACAGCTGAACCCAGGAAGGTCTAGCTCTGTAGGGGAGGGGCACTCCGCCATTACCAAGGCAGTCCACCATTACAGAGGCACTCTGCCATTGCTAAGGCGGCCCGCCCATTACCAAGGAAGCCTTGGCATTACAGAAAGAGAGTCCGCCATTAGAGAGGTGGGCCGCCATTGCTGAGGCACCGTTTAACTATACCGCTATGAACAGGACTGCAGGGAAGTTCACACGGCAGCTCGGCAGAGCCCACAGCAGATCAGCAAAGCCTCTGCAGGCAGACTGTGACTAGGTTGCCTCCTTGCTGGGCAGGGCAGCCCAGAAAAAAGGCAGAAGCACAACAGAAGCTTATAAATAAAGCCCTACATTCCTGGACACAGCACCCGGGGAAAAAAAGGGTTTATGAGTTCTGCTGCAGCAAGCAAATGTAACCTGCCCAGCAGCTCTGAAATAAAACAACCGGAGCTCACAGCTCAGCACTTGAGCTCCTATAAAGGACAAGAGTCTCCTCAAGCAGCTCCCTGACCCCCGTATATCCAAAGAGTCACTCCTCATAAAGGACAGCTAGACTGACACCTGCGGGTATCCTTCTGGACAAGATAGGAGAAACTTACAGCAACCCGTAGACCTGTATCTTGGCAGCCACTACAGGTGAGCCCAGGGTAAGCAGGGGCCTAGTGGACCTCAGCAGTTCTACTAGCAGAGGGACCTGACTATTAGAAGGAAAGCGAAGAAACAGAAAGAAATAACTTCATCATCTCAACAAACTGTGGATCTACCGCAGAGACCCAAATCCTAAAGTCAACAACTACACAGACCACAGGTAACAAATCCACAAAGATGGGAGGGGTCCAGCACAAAAAGGATGAAAACACCAAAACCTACAATGCTGGCTCCTCTTCCAAGGGACGACACTCCTCACCAGCAAGGGAGCAAGGCCCTGCATGGAGAGTGAGTCTGAGGAATTGACAGAATAGGCTTCACGAAGGTGGGTAATAAGAAACTTCTGCTAGCTAAAGGACATGTTCTAACCCAATGCAAAAGAGACTAAGAACCTTAAAAAGGTTTGACAAAATGCTACGAGAATAAACAGCTTAGACAGGTAAATATAAATGAATTAATGGAGCTGAAAAACACAACACGCAGAACTTCGTGAAGTATACACAGTTTTACAAGCCGAAACTCGACCAAGCAGAAGAAAGGGTATCATTAGGTCGAAAGATCATTTTCATGAAATAAAACGAGAAGGCAAGATTAGAGAAAAAGGGTAAAAGGAAATGAAGAGGTCTCCAAACATGGGACTATGTGAAAAGACCTAATCTAACATTTGATAGGATGTACCTGAATGTGACAGAGAGAATGCAATCCAAGCCTGGAAAACACTCCTCAGGACATCTAGACAGGAGAACTTCCCCAACCTAGCAAAGGCAGGCCAATATAATCAAGTCCAGGAAATACAGAGAACACCACAAGATATTCCTCAAGAAGAGCAACCCCAAGGCACATAATCGTCAGATTCACTAGGGTTGAAATGAAGGGAGAAAATGCTAAGGGCAGCCAGAGAGAAAGGTTGGGTTACCCACAAGGGAAGCCCATCAGACTCACGGCAGATCTCTCAGCAGAAACCCTACAAGCCAGAAGAGAGTGGGGGCCAATATCTTCACATCCTTAAGAAAAATAACTTTCAACTCACAGAATTTCATATCCAGCCAAACTAAGCTTCATAAGTGAAGGAAAAATAAAGTCGCTTTACTGAACAAGCAAGTTACTCAGAGATTTCATCACCACCAGGCCTGCTGTACAAAGAAGCTCCTGAAAGAGAGCACTCAAACATAGAAAGGAACAACCAGTACCAGGCACTCAAAACAATACCAAGTGGTAAATAGCATCCACACAATGAAGAAACTTGCATCAACTAACAGGCAAAAACAGCCAGCTAGCATCAAAATAACAGCAGGGATCAAATTCACACATAACAATATTAACCCTAAAAATAAATGGGCTACATGCTCCAATCAAAAGACACGACTGCCAAGTTGCACAAGAAGCCAAAACCCATCGGTGTGCTGTATCAGCAAGACCCATCTCCACATGCAAGGATACACAAAAGGCTTAAAAGTAAAGGAGGATGGAGGAATAATTTACCAAGCAAATGGGAGAGCAAAAAAAGCAGGAGTTGCAATCCTAGTCTCTCTGATAAATAAGACTTTAAACCAACAAAAGATCAAAAGAGACAACGGGAATTACATAATGGTAAAGGATCAATGCAACAAGAAGAGCTAACGATCCTAAATATATGCACCCAATACAGTATCTAGATAAATAAAGCAAGTTCTTAATACTTACAAAGAGACTTAGACTCCCCACACAATAATAGTGGGTTTACACTCCACTGTCAGATTACAGGTCAACGAGACAGAAAATTAACAAGGATATACAAGACTTGCAACTTCATGGAAGCAAGTTGATAATTT
>JAZHEH010000973.1:0-18598 GCA_036589455.1 Ateles fusciceps | reverse complement strand
CTTCATGGAAACTGAACAACTGGCTCTTGAATGTTGACTGGATAAACAATGAAATGAAGGCAGAAATAAAGATGTTCTTTGAAACCAACGAGAACAAAGACACAACATACCAGAATCTCTGGGACACATTTAAAGCAGTCTCTAGAGGAAAGTATATAGCAATAAATGCCCACATGAGAAGCAAGGAGAGATCTAAAATTGACACCCTATCATCAAAATTGAAAGAGCTAGAGGAGCAAGATCAAAAAAACTCAAAACCTAGCAGAAGACAAGAAATAACTAAGATCAGAGCAGAACTGAAGGAGATAGAGACACGAAAAACTCTTCAAAAAATCAATAAATCCAGGAGCTGGTTTTTGAAAAGGTCAACAAAATAGACAGACCACTAGCCAGATTAATAAAAAAGAAAAGAGAAAATAATCAAATAAATGCAATAAAAAACGATAAAGGGGATATCACCACAGATTCCACAGAAATTCAAACCATCATCAGAGATTATTACAAACAACTCTATGCACATAAACTAGTAAACCTGGAAGAAATGGATAAATTCCTGGACACATGCATCCTCCCAAGCCTAAACCAGGAAGAAGTCGAAACCCTGAATAGACCAATAACAAGGTCTGAAGTTGAGGCAGCAATTAAGAGCCTACCACCCAAGAAAAGCCCAGGTCCAGATGGGTTCACAGCCGAATTCTACCAGACATACAAAGAGGAGCTGGTACCATTCCTTCTGAAACTATTCCAAACAATCCAAAGAGAGGGAATCCTTCCTAAATCATTTTATGAGACCAACATCATCCTGATACCAAAACCTGGCAGAGACTCAGCAAGAAAAAGAAAACTTCAGGCCAATATCCATGATGAACATAGATGCAAAAATCTTCACTAAAATACTGGCAAACCGATTGCAACAGCACATCAAAAAGCTTATCCACCATGATCAAGTAGGCTTCATCCTGGGGATGCAAGGCTGGTTCAACATATGCAAATCTATAAACATAATCCACCACATAAACAGAACTAAAGACAAAAACCACATGATAATCTCAATTGATGCAGAGAAGGCCTTTGACAAAATTCAACAGCCCTTTATGCTAAAAACTCTCAATAAACTAGGTATTGATGGAACGTATCTCAAAATGATAAAAGCTATTTATGACAAACCAACAGCCAATATCATACTGAATGGGCAAAAACTAGAAGGATTCCCTTTGAAATCTGGCACTAGACAAGGATGTCCTCTCTCACCCCTCCTATTCAATATAGTACTGGGAGTTCTAGCCAGAGCAATCAGGCAAGAAAAAGAAATAAAGGGTATTCAAATAGGAAAGGAGGAAGTCAAATTGTCTCTATTTGCAGACGACATGATTGTATATCTAGAAGACCCCATCGTCTCAGCCCAAAATCTCCTGAAACTGATAAGCAACTTCAGCAAAGTCTCAGGATATAAAATCAATGTGCAAAAATCACAAGCATTCCTATACACCAATAACAGACTTAAAGACAGCCAAATCAAGAACCAACTGCCATTCACAATTGCTACAAAGAGAATAAAATACCTAGGAATACAACTAACAAGGAACGTAAAGGACCTCTTCAAGGAGAACTACAAACCACTGCTCAATGAAATAAGAGAGGACACAAACAGATGGAGACATATTCCATGTTCATGGCTAGGAAGAATCAATATTGTCAAAATGGCCATACTGCCCAAAGTAATTTACAGATTCAATGCTATCCCTATCAAGCTACCAATGACCTTCTTTGAAGAACTGGAAAAAAACACCTTAAACTTCATATGGAACCAAAAGAGAGCCCGCATAGCCAAGTCAATTCTAAGCAAAAAGAACAAAGCTGGAGGCATCACACTCCCGGACTTCAAACTATACTACAAAGCTACAGTAATCAAAACAGCATGGTACTGGTACCAAAAACAGAGATATAGACCAATGGAACAGGACAGAGACCTCCGACGCAACACAACACATCTACAACCACCCGATCTTTGACAAACCTGACAAAAACAAACAATGTGGAAGCGAGTCCCTGTTTAATAAATGGTGTTGGGAAAACTGGCTAGCCATGTGCAGAAAGCAGAAGCTGGACCCCTCCCTGACACCTTACACTAAAATTAACTCCAGATGGATTAAAGACTTAAACATAAGACCTAACACCATAAAAACCCTAGAAGAAAATCTAGGCAAAACCATTCAGGACATAGGCGTAGGCAAGGACTTCATGACCAAAACACCAAAAGCAGTGGCAACAAAAGCCAAAGTAGACAAATGGGACCTAATCAAACTCCACAGCTTCTGCACAGCAAAAGAAACAGTCATTAGAGTGAATCGGCAACCAACAGAATGGGAAAAAATTTTTGCAGTCTACCCATCTGACAAAGGGCTGATAACCAGAATCTACAAAGAACTGAAACAGATTTACAAGAAAAAAACAAACAAGCCCATTCAAAAGTGGGCGAAGGATATGAACAGACACTTTACAAAAGAAGACATACGTGAAGCCAACAAACATATGAAAAAAGGCTCATCATCACTGGTCATTAGAGAAATGCAAGTCAAAACTACATTGAGATACCATCTCATGCCAGTTAGAATGGCGATCATTAAAAAATCTGGAGACAACAGATGCTGGAGAGGATGTGGAGAAATAGGAACGCTTTTACACTGTTGGTGGGAGTGTAAATTAGTTCAACCATTGTGGAAGACGGTGTGGCGATTCCTCAAGGACCTAGAAATAGAAATTCCATTTGATCCAGCAATCCCATTACTGGGTATATATCCAAAAGACTATAAATCGTTCTACTATAAGGACACATGCACACGAATGTTCATTGCAGCACAGTTTACAATAGCAAAGACCTGGAACCAACCCAAATGCCCATCGATGATAGACTGGACAGGGAAAATGTGGCACATATACACCATGGAATATTATGCAGCCATCAAAAACGATGAGTTCGTGTCCTTTGTAGGGACATGGATGAACCTGGAAACCATCATTCTCAGCAAACTGACACAAGAACAGAAAATCAAACACCACATGTTCTCACTCATAGGCGGGTGTTGAACAATGGGAACACATGGACACTGGGAGGGGAGTATCACACACTGGGGTCTGTCAGGGGGGAAGAAGGGGAGGGACAGTGGGGGGGTGGGGAGTTGGGGAGGGATAGCATGGGGAGAAATGCCAGATATAGGTGATGGGGGAGGAAGGCAGCAAATCACACTGCCATGTGTGTACCTATGCAACAATCTTCCATGTTCTTCACATGTACCCCCAAACCTAAAATGCAATAAAAAAAAAAGTGTACAAATACAGGTTTTATATTTTTTATAAAAGACTATTTAGTGTGTATATTTTTTATAATAGAGTACATATACAGGGTGTATATTTTTTATAAGAGAGTAAAAAAAGAGGGTGTAGATTTTTATAACAGAGTACAAATTAAGGGTTTTTATTTTTGATAAAACACAATTTTTGAGTGTGTATATATTTTACAACAGAGTAAAAATAGGTGGTGTATATATTCTGTACCAAAGTAAAATTATAGGGTGTTTATTTTTATAACAGAGCACAAACGGAGAATGTATATTTTTTAAAACAGTAAAATAGAGGATGTATATTTTTTATAACAGTGTAAAAATAGAATTTATATATTTTATAAAAGACTATTTGTGAGTTTGAATATTTTTTATAACAGTGTACATATAGAGGGTGTACATTTGTTATAACAGAGTAAAGATAGAGGGTTTATATTTTTTATAAAAGACTATTTTGTGACAGTGTATATTTTTCGTAACAGAGTACAAATAGGGTGTGTATATTTTTTATAAGAGACTATACATAGAGGGGGTATATTTTTTATAAAACAGAAAAAATAGAGGGTGTATAATTTTTATAAGAGAGTCCAAATACAGGGTGTATACGTTTTATAACAGAGTACAACTAGAGGGTGTATATCTTTTATAACAGTGCAAATTAATTTTTTATAGAAGACTAATTTGTGAGTCTGTATATATTTTATAACATGGCACAAATAATGAGTTTATATTTTATATAACAGTGTAGAAATAGTGTGAGTATATTTTCTGTAAAACAGTTCAAAAGAGGTTGTATATTTTTTATAACAGCATACAAATAGAGGGTGTATATTTTTTATGAGAGTACACACAGAGGATGTATATTTTTTATTACAGAGTACAAATAGAGGGTTTATATTTTTTATAACACACTACAAATAAAGGGTGTATATTTTTAAAAACAGAGTACAAATAGAGGGTTTATATTTTTTATAAAGGACTAATTTGTGATTCTCTGTATTTCTTATAACAGAGTACAAATAGAGCATGCATATTTTTTTTATAACAGAGTAAAAATAGAGGGTGTAAACATTTTATAACAGAGTACAAATAGAGGGTTTATATTTTGTATAAAAGACTAATTTGTGAGTATGTACATTTTTGAAAAGAGAATAAAAATTGTGGGTGTATATTTTTTATAACAGAGTCCAAATAAAGGGTGTATATTTTTTATAACACAGTATATATAGATGGGTTATATTTTTTAATAAAGGCTACTTTGTGAGTGTGTATATTTTTTGCAACAGAGTACAAATACAGGGTGTATATTTTTTTATAACAGAGTAGAAATAGTGGGTTTATATTTTTTATAAAATCTGTGTTTGAGTGTGTATTTTTTTATAACAGAGTAAAAATAGAGGGTGTATATTTTTTATAATAGAGTAAAATTAGAGACTATATGTTTTACATAATACAGTACAAATAGAGGGTTTATATTTTTTATAATAGACTCTTTTGGAGGGTGTATATTTTATGTAAGAGGGTAAAATTAGAGGTTGTATATTTTTTATATCAGAGTACAAATAGAGGGTATATATATTTTATAACAGAGTACAAATACAGGGTTTATATTTTTTATAAAAGACTATTTTTTGAGCATATTTTTATAACAGTAAAATCAAGGTTGTATATTATTTATAGCACAGTAAAATTAGAGGTTGTATACATTTTATAACAGTACAAATAGAGGGTGTATATATTTTATAACAGAGTACAATAAGGGTTTATACTTTTTGCAACAGACTTTTTTGTGAGTGTGTATATTTTTTACAACAGAGCATAAATAGAGGGTGTTTAATTTTCATAACAGAGTACAAATAGAGGGTGTAGTTTTTCTTATAACAGAGTAAAAATAAAGTGTTTATATTTTTAAAAAGACTATTTTGTGAGTATGTACATATTTTATAACAGAGTACAAATAGAGGGTGCATAATTTTTATAACACAGTAGAAATAGATTGTGTATATTTTTTATAACCGTACAAATAGAGTGTTTATATTTTTTATAAAAGACTATTTTTTTAGTGTGTATATATTTTATAACAGAGTACAAATAGAGGGGGCATACTTTTTAAAACATAGTACAAATAGAGGGTTTATATTTTTTATAAAACACTATTTTGTGAGTGAGTGTATTTTTTATAACAGAGTACAAATAGAGGGTGTTTATATTTATAACCAAGTACAAAGAGAGGGTGTATATATTTCATAACAGAATACAATATAGGGTTTATATTTTTTGTAAAAGACTATTTGGTGAGTGTGTATATTTTTTATAACAGTACAAAGAGAGGGTGTATATTTTTTATAACAAAGTACAAATACAGGGTTTATGTATTTTATTAAAGACTATTTTATGAGTGTGTATATTTTTAATAACAGAGTAAAATTATCGGGTGAATATTTTTTATAACAGAGTACAAATAGAGGGTTTATATTTTTTTATAAAAGACTTTTGTGAGTGTGTATATTTTTCATAACAGAGTGCAAATACAGGCTGTATATTTTTTAAAACAGAGTACATATAGAGGATTTATATTATTTATAAAACACTATTTTCTGAGTCTGTGTATTTTATATAAGAGGGTACAAATACAGGGTGTATATTTTTTAAAACAGAGTACAAATAGTGGTTTTATATTTTTTATAACAATATTTTGTGAGTGTGTTTATTTTTACAAATTACAAATAGAGGGTTTATAATTTTTATAGCAGAGTACAAATAGAGGGTGTGCTATTTTTATAAAACAGTAAAAATAGAGGGTTTATATTTTTAGTAAAAAACTATTTTTGAGTATGGATATAATTTATAACAGTAAAAATAGAGGGTGTATATTTTTTATAACAGAGTACACATGGAGGGTGTATATTCTTTATAACAGAGTACAAACAGAGGGTGTATACTCTTTAAAACAGTACAAATAGAGGGTGTAAATTTTTTATAAAAGACTTTTTGAATGTTTATATATTTTATAATCAGTACAATTATATTGGGTATATATTTTATAACAAAGTACAAATGTAGGGTGTATATTTTTTAAAGGAGAGTACAAATAGAGGGTTTATATTTTTCCATAAAAGACTAATCTGTGAGTGTGTATATTTTTTATATCAGAGTACAAATAGAGGGTTTAAATTTTTTATAAAAGACTATTTTGTGAGAGTGTGTATTTTCTATGACAGAGTAAAAATTGAGGGTGTTTATTTTTTATAACAGAATATTTATAGTGGGTGTATATTCTTTATAACAGAGTACAAATACAGGGTTTATATTTTTATAAAAGAATATTTTGTAAGTTTGCATATTTTTTATAGCAGAGTAAAAATGATGTGTGTATATTTTTTGTAACAGAGTACAAATAGAGGGTGTATATATTATATGACAGAGTACAAATATAGGGTAATTATTTCTTATAAAACACTATTTTGTGTGTGTATATTTCTATAACAGAGTACAAACAGAGGGTGTATAATTTTAAAAACAGAGTAAAAATAGAGGCTGTATATTTTTTATCACAGAGTATAAACTAAGGGTGTATTTTTTTTCAACACAGTACAAATATAGGGTTCATATATTTGTAGAACACTATTTTGTGAATGTCTATATTTCTTAGAGTACAAAGAGAGGGTGTGTATTTTTTATAACAGAGTACAAATACGGCTGTTTATTTTTATAATAGTACAAATAGAGGGTTTATATTTTTTATAAAACACTATTCTGTGAGTGTTTATATTTTAGAGTACAAATACAGGGTGTATATTTTTTATAACAGAGTACAAATAGAGGGTTTAAATTTTTTGTAAAAGACTAATTTGTGAGAGTGTGTATTTTTTATAACAGAGTAAAAATAGAGGGTGTATATTTTTTATAACAGAGTACAAATACGGTGTGTATATTTTTATTGAAGACTAATTTGTGAGTGTGTATATATTTTATAACATAGTACAAATAGTGAGTTTATGTTTTATGTAACAGTGTACAAATAGTGTGAGTATATTTTCTATAAAACAGTTCAAATAGAGATTGTATATATTTTATAACAGAGTACAAATAGAGGGTGTATATTTTTTATTACAGAGTACAAATAGAGGGTTTATATTTTTTATAACACAGTACAAATAAAGGGTCTATATTTTTCAAAAAAGAGTAAAAATAGAGGGTGTATATTTTTTTATAAAAGACTATTTTGTGATTCTGTATATTTCTTATAACAGAGTACAAATAGAGGGTTTATATTCATTGTTAAAGACTATTTTGTGAGTGTGTATATTTTTTATAACAGAGTACATTTACACTGTATATATTTTTTATAACAAAGTACAAATAGAGGGTTTATATTTTTTACAATAGAGTACAAATCGAGGGTGTATATTTTTTATTTAAAGACTGTATTTTAAGTGTGTTTTTTTTTAGTAACAGAATAAAAAGAGGATGTGTGTATTTTATAACAGAGTACAAATATAGAGTTTATATTTTTATAAAAGGCTAATTTTTGAGTGTGTATTTTTTTGTAACAGACTAAAAATAGAGGTGTATATTTTTTACAACAGTACAAATGAGCATATTTTTTAAAACAGTATAAAATGAGGGTGTGCATTTTTTATAACAGAGTAAAAATGGAGGGTGTATATTTTTTATAACAGAGTACAAATAGAGGGTTAATGTTTTTATAAAAGACTCTTTTGCGAGTGTGTATATTTTACATAACCGAGTAAAAATAGTGGGTGTATATTTTTTATAACAGAGTACATAGAGTGGGTATATATTTTTAATAAAGACTATTTTTTGAGTATGTTTATTTTGTATAACAGAGTTCAAATATAGGGTGTATATTTTTTATAACAGTACAAATAGAGGATTTATATTGTTTATAAAGGCTTTTTTTGAGTGTGTAATTTTTTTTAACAGAGTACATAAAGTGGGTGTATATTTTTTATAACAGTAAAAATAGAGGGTGTCTATTTTTAATAAAAACTATATTTTGAGTGTGCATATTTCTTACAACAGAGTAAAAATAGAGGGTGTATATTTTTTATAACAGAGTACAAATAGAGTGTGTATATTTTTGATAACAGAGTACAAATACAAGGGGGATATTTTTATAACATAGTAAAGATAAAGGGTGTAAATTTTTATAAAAGACTATATGGTGAGTGTGTGTTTTTCTTTATAACAGAGTACAAATACAGGGTATACATATTTTATATCAGTAAAATAGAGGGTTTATATTATTTATAAAAAAAGTATTTTCTGATTGCGTATGTTTTTTATAACAGTAAAAATAGACGTTTTATATTTTTTATAACAGAGTACAAACGGAGGGTGTATATATTTAGTAACAATTTCCAAATAGTGGGTTTATATTTTTTATAAAAGACTATATTTGGAGTGTGTATATATTTTATAATAGAGTACAAATAGAGGGTTTATATTTTTTATTAAAGACTATATTGTTAGGATGTATATTTTTTTTACAGAGTAGAAAATGTGGGTGTGGGTGTATATTATTTAAAACACCATGTAAATAGAGGGTGTATTTTTTAATACCAGAGTACAAATAGAGGGATTATGTATTTTATAAAAGATTTATTTGTGAGTGTATATATTTTTATAACAGGGAAAAAATAGAGGGTTTATGTATTTTATAAAAGACTAATTTTTGAGTCTGTATATTTTTTATAACAGAGTAAAAATAGAGGTGTATATTTTTTATAATAGAGTACATATACAGGGTGTATATATAACAGTAAAAATAGCAGGTTTATATTTTTTGTAAAAGACTACTTTTTGAGTGTTTATATATTTTAAAACAGAGTACAAATATAAGGTGTATATTTTTTATAACAGAGTAAAATAGCGGGTTTATATTTTTTGTAAAAGACTATTTTTAGAGTGTTTATATATTTTTTAACAGAGTACAAATAGAGGGTTTATAATTTTTATAAAAGACTATTTTGTGACAGTGTATATTTTTTATAACAGTAAAAATAGAGGGTGTATATATTTTATAAAAGAGTACAAATAGACGGATTATACTTTTTATAAAAGACTACTTTGTGAGTGTTGTGTATAGCAATGGGTGGCTTTCCCTAGCCTTGGTTCAGTTACGTATTGCTATACACAAACTCACAAAGTAGTCTTTTATAAAAAGTATAATCTGTCTATTTATACTCTTTTATAAAATATATACACTCTCTATTTTTACTGTCTATAAAAAATATACACTGTCACAAAATAGTCTTTTATAAAAATTATAAACCCTCTATTTGTACTCTGTTAAAAAATATATAAACACTCTAAAAATAGTCTTTTACAAAAAATATAAACCCGCTATTTTACTCTGTTATAAAAAATATACACCTTATATTTGTACCCTGTTTTAAAATATATAAACACTCAAAAAGTAGTCTTTTACAAAAAATATAAACCTGCTATTTTTACTGTTATATATACACCCTGTATATGTACTCTATTATAAAAAATATACACCTCTATTTTTACTCTGTTATAAAAATATACAGACTCAAAAATTAGTCTTTTATAAAATACATAAACCCTCTATTTTTTCCCTGTTATAAAAAATATATACACTCACAAATAAATCTTTTATAAATACATAATCCCTCTATTTGTACTCTGGTATTAAAAAATACACCCTCTATTTACATGGTGTTTTAAATAATATACACCCACATCCCCACATTTTCTACTCTGTAAAAAAAAATATACATCCTAACAATATAGTCTTTAATAAAAAATATAAACCCTCTATTTGTACTCTATCATAAAATATATACACACTCCAAATATAGTCTTTTATAAAAAATATAAACCCACTATTTGGAAATTGTTACTAAATATATACACCCTCCGTTTGTACTCTGTTATAAAAAATATAAAACGTCTATTTTTACTGTTATAAAAAACATACGCAATCAGAAAATACTTTTTTATAAATAATATAAACCCTCTATTTTACTGATATAAAATATGTATACCCTGTATTTGTACTCTGTTATAAAGAAAAACACACACTCACCATATAGTCTTTTATAAAAATTTACACCCTTTATCTTTACTATGTTATAAAAATATCCCCCTTGTATTTGTACTCTGTTATCAAAAATATACACACTCTATTTGTACTCTGTTATAAAAAATATACACCCTCTATTTTTACTCTGTTGTAAGAAATATGCACACTCAAAATATAGTTTTTATTAAAAATATACACCCTCTATTTTTACTGTTATAAAAAATATACACCCACTTTATGTACTCTGTTAAAAAAAATTACTCAAAAAAAGCCTTTATAAACAATATAAATCCTCTATGTGTACTGTTATAAAAAATATACACCCTATATTTTAACTCTGTTATACAAAATAAACATACTCAAAAAATAGTCTTTATTAAAAATATATACCCACTCTATGTACTCTGTTATAAAAAATATACACCCACTATTTTTACTCGGTTATGTAAAATATACACACTCACAAAGAGTCTTTTATAAAAACATTAACCCTCTATTTGTACTCTGTTATAAAAAATATACACCCTCCATTTTTACTCTGTTATAAAAAATGCACACCCTCATTTTATACTGTTTTAAAAAATATGCTCATTTGTACTGTTGTAAAAAATATACACCTCTATTTTTAGTCTGTTACAAAAAAATACACACTCAAAAATTAGCCTTTTATAAAAAATATAAACTCTATATTTGTACTCTGTTATAAAATACACACATCCTCTTTTTATTCTGTTACTAAAAAAAAACACACTTAAAATACAGTCTTTAAATAAAAAATATACACCCTCGATTTGTACTCTATTGTAAAAAATATAAACCCTCTATTTGTACTTTGTTATAAAAAATATATACAGTGTAAATGTACTCTGTTATAAAAAATATACACACTCACAAAATAGTGTTTAACAATGAATATAAACCCTCTATTTGTACTCTGTTATAAGAAATATACAGAATCACAAAATAGTCTTTTATAAAAAAATATACACCCTCTATTTTTACTCTTTTTTGAAAAATATAGACCCTTTTATTTGTACTGTGTTATAAAAAATATAAACCCTCTATTTGTACTCTGTAATAAAAAATATACACCCTCTATTTGTACTCTGTTATAAAATATATACAATCTCTATTTGAACTGTTTTATAGAAAATATACTCACACTATTTGTACACTGTTACATAAAACATAAACTCACTATTTGTACTATGTTATAAAATATATACACACTCACAAATTAGTCTTCAATAAAAATATACACCCCGTATTTGTACTCTGTTATAAAAAATATACACCCTCTATTTTTACTCTGTTATAAAAAATACACACTCTCACAAATAAGTCTTTTACAAAAAATTTAAACCCTCTATTTGTACTCTGTTATAAAAAATATACACCCTGTATTTGTACTCTAAAATATAAACACTCACAGAATAGTGTTTTATAAAAAATATAAACCCTCTATTTGTACTATTATAAAAATAAACAGCCGTATTTGTACTCTGTTATAAAAATACACACCCTCTCTTTGTACTCTAAGAAATACAACATTCACAAGATAGTGTTCTACAAAATATATGAACCCTATATTTGTACTGTGTTGAAAAAAAATACACCCTTAGTTTATACTCTGTGATAAAAAATATACAGCCTCTATTTTTACTCTGTTTTTAAAATTATACACCCTCTGTTTGTACTCTGTTATAGAAATATACACACACAAAATAGTGTTTTATAAGAAATAATTACCCTATATTTGTACTCTGTCATATAATATATACACCCTCTATTTGTACTCTGTTACAAAAAATATACACACATCATTTTTACTCTGCTATAAAAAATATGCAAACTTACAAAATATTCTTTTATAAAAATATAAACCCTGTATTTGTACTCTGTTATAAAGAATATACACCCACTATAAATATTCTGTTATAAAAAATAAACACCCTCACTTTTTACTCTGTCATAGAAAATACACACTCTCACAAAATAGTCTTTTATAAAAAATTTAAACCCTCTATTTGTACTCTGATATAAAAAATATACACACTCACAGATTAGTCTTTTATGGAAAAATATAAACCCTCTATTTGTACTCTCCTTTAAAAAATATACACCCTACATTTGTACTTTGTTATAAAATATATACCCAATATAATTGTACTGATTATAAAATATATAAACATTCAAAAAGTCTTTTATAAAAAATTTACACCCTCTATTTGTACTGTTTTAAAGAGTATACACCCTCTGTTTGTACTCTGTTATAAAGAATATACACCCTCCATGTGTACTCTGTTATAAAAAATATACACCCTCTATTTTTACTGTTATAAATTATATCCATACTCAAAAATAGTTTTTTACTAAAAATATAAACCCTCTATTTTTACCGTTTTATAAAAATAGCACACCCTCTATTTGTACTCTGCTATAAAAATTATAAACCCTCTATTTGTAATTTGTAAAAATAAAAACACTCACAAAATATTGTTATAAAAAATATAAAACCACTATTTGTACTCTGTTTTAAAAAATATACACCCTGTATTTGTACCCTCTTATATAAAATACACAGACTCAGAAAATAGTGTTTTATAAATAATATAAATCCTCTATATGTACTCTGTTTTAAAAAATATACAGCCTGTATTTGTACTCTGTTATGAAAAATATACACACTCACAAAAGTCTTTTATAAAAAAATATAAACCCTCTATTTGTACTCTGTTATAAAAAATATTCACCCGATAATTTTACTCTGTTATTAAAAATATACACACTCATAAAATAGTCTTTAATAAAATACATAAACCCTGTATTTGTACTTTGTTATAAAAAATATACACCCTCTCTCTTTGTACTGTTATAAAAAATATACACACTCACCAAATAGTCTTTTACAAAAAATATAAACCCTATATTGTATTCTGTTATGAAATATATACACCCTCTCTTTGTACTTGGTTATAAATATAAACACCCTCTATTTGTACTCTGTTATAAAAAATACACTCACTCACAAAATAGTGTTTTATAAAAAATATAAACCCTCTATTTGTACTATGTTTTAAAGGAGTATGCCCCCCTCTATTTGTACTCTGTTATAAAATATATACACACTAAAAAAATAGTCTTTTATAAAAAATATAAACACTCTATTTGTACGGTTATAAAAAATATACACAATCTATTTCTTACTGTGTTATAAAAATTATGCACCCTCTATTTGTACTCTGTTATAAATATGTACATACTCACAAAATAGTCTTTTTTAAAAATATAAACACTTTATTTTTACTCTGTTATAAGAAAAACTACACCCTCTATTTGTACTCTGTTATGAAATTAAACACCCTCTATTTATGCTCTGTTGTAAAAAATATACACACTCGCAAAAAAGTCTGTTGCAAAAAGTATAAACCCTTATTGTACTCTGTTATAAAATATATACACCCTCTATTTTGTACTGTTATAAAATGTATACAACCTCTAATTTTACTGTGCTATAAATAATATACAACCTTGATTTTACTGTTATAAAAATATGCTCAAAAAATAGTCTTTTATAAAAAATATAAACCCTGTATTTGTACTCTGTTATAAAATATATATACCCTCTATTTGTACTCTGATATAAAAAATATACAACCTCTAATTTTACCCTCTTACATAAAATATACACCCTCCAAAGAGTCTATTATAAAAAATATAAACCCTCTATTTGTACTGTATTATGTAAAACATATAGTCTCTAATTTTACTCTGTTATAAAAAATATACACCCTCTATTTTTACTCTGTTATAAAAAAATACACACTCAAAAACAGATTTTATAAAAAATATAAACCCACTATTTCTACTCTGTTATAAAAAAATATACACCCTGTATTTGTACTCTGTTGCAAAAAATATACACACTCACAAGTAGCCTTTATTAAAAAATATAACCCATCTATATATCCTGTGTTATAAAAAATATACACCCTTTATTTGGACTCTGTTATAAAAATATACACCCACAATTTTTATTCTCTTTTCAAAAATGTACATACTCACAAATTAGTCTTTTATACAAAATATAAACCCTCTATTTGTACTCTGTTATAAAATGTTTACACCCTCTATTTTTACTCTGTTATAAAAAAAATATGCATGCTCTATTTGTACTCTGTTATAAGAAATACAGAGAATAACAAATTAGTCCTTTATAAAAATATAAACCCTCTATTTGTACTCTGTTTTTAAAAATATACACCCTTTATTTGTAGTGTGTTATAAAAAATATAAACCCTCTATTTGTACTCTGTAATAAAAAATATACATCCTCTGTGTGTACTCTCATAAAAAATATACACCCTCTATTTGTATGCTGTTATAAAAAATATACAACCTCTTTTGAACTGTTTTACAGAAAATATACTCACACTATTTCTACACTGTTATATAAAATATAAACTCATTATTTGTGCCATGTTATAAAATATATACAGACTCACAAATTAGTCTTCTATAAAAAATTAATTTGCACTGTTATAAAAGATATACACCCTCTAGTTGTACTCTGTTATAAAACGTATACACCCTGTATTTGGACTCTCTTATAAAAATTATACACCCTCTATTTTTTTGTTTTATAAAAAATATACCCCCTCTATGTATAGTCTCTTATAAAAAATATACACACCCTATTTGTACTCTGTTACGAAAAATATACACTGTCACAAAATAGTCTTTTATAAAAAATATAAACCCTCTATCTTTACTCTGTTATAACAAATGTACACCCTCTATATGTACACTGTTATAAAAATATTCAAACTCACAAATAGTCTTTTATAAAATATATAAATTCTATTTTTACACTGTTATAAAAAATATACATCCTCTATTTTACTGTTTTAAAAAATATACATTCTCCGTTTGTGCTCTGTTATAAAAATAAACACCCTATAATTTTACTTTGGTACAGAATATATACACCACCTATTTTTACTCTGTTGTAAAATATATACACACTCAAAAATTGTGTTTTATCAAAAATAAAAACCCTTAATTTGTACTCTGTTATAAAGATGTACACCCTTTTTTTTACTCTCTTATAAAAAATATACACCCTGTATATGTACTCTATTATAAAAAATATACACACTAAATAGTCTTTTATAAAAATATAAAACCTGTATTTGTACACTTTTTTTTTTATTGCATTTTAAGTTTACGGGTACATGTGAAGAACATGGAAGATTGTTGCATAGGTACACACATGGCAGTGTGATTTGCTGCCTTCCTCCCCATCACCTATATCTGGCATTTCTCCCCCATGCTATCCCTCCCCAACTCCCCACCCCCCCCTATCCCCTCCCCTTCTTCCCCCTGACAGACCCCAGTGTGTGATACACCCCTCCCAATGTCCATGTGTTCCCATTGTTCAACACCCGCCTATGAGTGAGAACATGTGGTGTTTGATTTTCTGTTCTTGTGTCAGTTTGCTGAGAATTATGGTTTCCAGAGTCATCCATGTCCCTACAAAGGACACGAACTCATCGTTTTTGATGGCTGCATAATATTCCATGGTGTATAAGTGCCACATTTCCCCTGTCCAGTCTATCATCGATGGGCATTTGGGTTGGTTCCAGGTCTTTGCTATTGTAAACTGTGCTGCAATGAACATTCGTGTGCATATGTCCTTATAGTAGAACGATTTATAGTCTTTTGGATATATACCCAGTAATGGGATTGCTGGATCAAATGGAATTTCTATTTCTAGGTCCTTGAGACATCGCCACACCGTCTCCACAATGGTTGAACTAATTTACACTCCCACCAACAGTGTAAAAGCGTTCCTATTTCTCCACATCCTCTCCAGCATCTGTTGTCTCCAGATTTTTTAATGATCGCCATTCTAACTGGCATGAGATGGTATCTCAATGTAGTTTTGACTTGCATTTCTCTAATCACCAGTGATGATGAGCATTTTTTCATATGTTTGTTGGCTTCACGTATGTCTTCTTTTGTAAAGTGTCTGTTCATATCCTCGTCCACTTTTGAATGGGCTTGTTTGTTTTTTTTTGTAAATCTGTTTCAGTTCTTTGTAGATTCTGGTTATCAGCCCTTTGTCAGATGGGTAGACTGCAAAAATTTTTTCCCATTCTGTTGGTTGCCAATTCACTCTAATGACTGTTTCTTTTTCTGTGCCGAGAGCTGTGGAGTTTGATTAGGTCCCATTTTGTCTACTTTGGCTTTTTGTTGCCACTGCTTTTGGTGTTTTGGTCATGAAGTCCTTGCCTACGCCTATGTCCTGAATGGTTTTGCCTAGATTTTCTTCTAGGGTTTTTATGGTGTTAGGTCTTATGTTTAAGTCTTTAATCCATCTGGAGTTAATTTTAGTGTAAAGGTTTGAGGGAAGAGTCCAGCTTCTGCTTTCTGCACATGACCAGCCAGTTTTCCCCAACACCATTTATTAAACAGGGGGGACTCGCTTCCCACATTGTTTGTTTTTGTCAGGTTATTGTCAAAGATCGGGTGGTTGTAGATGTGTTGTGTTGCGTCGGAGGTCTCTGTCCTGTTCCATTGGTCTATATCTCTGTTTGGTACCAGTACCATGCTGTTTCGATTACTGTAGCTTTGTAGTATAGTTTGAAGTCCGGGGGTGTGATGCCTCCAGCTTTGTTCTTTTTGCTTAGAATTGACTTGGCTATGCGGGCTTCTTTTGGTTCCATATGAAGTTTAAGGTGTTTTTTTCCAGTTCTTCAAAGAAGGTCATTGGTAGCTTGATAGGGATAGCATTGAATCTGTAAATTACTTTGGGCAAGTATGGCCATTTTGACAATATTGGTTCTTCCTAGCCATGAACATGGAATATGTCTCCATCTGTTTGTGTCCTCTCTTATTCATTGAGCAGTGGTTTTATAGTCTCTTCCTTGAAGAGGTCCTTTACGTTCCTTGCTTAGTTGTATTCCTAGGTATTTATTCTCTTTCTGTAGCAACTGTGAATGGCAGTTGGTTCTTGATCTGGTTGTCTGTTAAGTCTGTTATTGGTGTATAGGAATGCTTGTGATTTTTGCCCATTGATTTTATATCCTGAGACTTTGCTGAAGTTGCTTATCAATTTCAGTAGATTTGGGGCTGAGACGATGGGGTCTTCTAGATATACAATCATGTCGTCTCAAATAGAGACAATTTGACTTCCCTCCTTTCCTATTTGAATACCCTTTATTTCTTTTTCTTGCCTCATTGCTCTTGGCTAGAACTCCCAGTACTATATTGAGATAGGAGTGGTGAGAGAGGACATCCTTGTCTAGTGCCAGTTTTCAAAGGGAATCTTCTAGTTTTTGCCCATTCAGTATGATATTGGCTGTTGGTTTGTCAATAAATAGCTTTTATCATTTTGAGATACGTTCCATCAATACCTAGTTTATTGAGAGTTTTTAGCATAAAGGGCTGTTGAATTTTGTCAAAGGCCTTCTCTGCATCAATTGAGATTATCATGTGGTTTTTGTCTTTAGTTCTGTTTATGTGGTGGATTATGTTTATAGATTTGCAATATGTTGAACCAGCCTTGCATCTCCAGGATGAAGCCTACTTGATCATGGTGGATAGCTTTTTGATGTGCTGTTGCAATCGGTCTGCCAGTATTTTAGTGAAGATTTTTGCATCTATGTTCATCATGGATATTGGCCTGAAGTTTTCTTTTCTTGCTGAGTCTCTGCCAGGTTTTGGTATCAGGATGATGTCGGTCTCATAAAATGATTTTTGAAGATTTGCCTCTCTTTGGATTGTTTGGAATAGTTTCAGAAGGAATGGTACCAGCTCCTCTTTACTATATATTTCACTGGCAAGATTCGGCTGTGAACCCATCTGGACCTGGGCTTGCCTGGGTAGTACCCCCTTTATTAATTGCTGCCTCAACTTAAGAACCTTGTTATTGGTCTATTTAGGGTATCGACTACTTCCTGGTTTAGGCTTGGGAGGATACATGTAGGCAGGAATTTATCCATTTCTTCCAGGTTTACTAGTTTATGTGCATAGAGTTGTTTGTAATAATCTCTGATATGATGGTTTAAATTATTGTGGAATCTGTGGTGATGCCCCTCTATTCGTTGCTTTTATTACATTTATTTGATTATTTTCTCTTTTCTTTTTTATTAATCTGGCTAGTAGTATAACTATTTTG